>JAHKKF010527899.1:0-29258 GCA_019740295.1 Labeo calbasu | reverse complement strand
TATATAATACATCTATATTGGACCTGTGATTTTTTTTTTAATAGAAATAGAATCAAAATAGAAATTTTGGTACAATATACACACTACTTTTCAAAAGTTGGGGGTCAGTAATTTATTTATTTTTATTATTTTTTTAAGAAATTAATACTTTTATTCAGCAAGAATGTGCTAAATGGATAAGTTACAGTAAAGACTTATGTTAGAAATAATTGTAACTTTTTATTCATCAAAGAAAAAAGTATCACAGTTTTCAAAAAAAATATTAAGCAGCATAAGTTTCAACACTAATAACAAATCAGCATATTAGAATGATTTCTGAAGGATCAAGTGACACTGAAGACTGGAGTAACGGCTGATGAAAATTCTGTGTTGCGTCACAGAAATAAATTATATTTTAAAGTATGTTACCACACGAAACCAATATTACAAATTGCAATAATATTTCACCATTTTACAGTTTGTTTTGATCAAATAAATCCTTTTTTTTTTTCTTTTTGAGTCTACTATGTGGAGGGGGAAAAAAAACATAGTAAAGCATTAAAAAGTTAGCATTAAAAATGCCTGGCCATCAGAAGCACAAAGTGCAGCTCAGGTCGGCTCAAAGCTACTTCAGTTGAAGAACTCCACAAATAGTCCTATAAATATGGTGGTCTCTAGATAACATACCTTGTGTCATTAAGTAATTATTGAGGGTACTTGCTGAAATTGCTCCATTAAATGGATAATGTTTTCTAATTTAGGATCAAAGCCAGACTCCCCTGCCGACCGGCGGAGCACATTATTGCGGGGGTTTCTTCAAACGTCCGACCCATAGACGAGTCAAATAAAATGCCGCTCAGCGTGTAAGATGAATCATTACCCTTCCCTCTCTCTTTGTCTCCCTCCGTACATCTATAAGTTGCAGAGGAGCAAGTGGAAAGTACTGAGATAGAAAGAGGTCTTGCGGATTCTTTGAAGTCTGATTAGAGTCTGGAGAATAGCCAGATGCAAAACCTCCAGCTCAGATTAAAATTTCACCATTTTCCCTCTGGAAAAGAAGGACAATGCACATATAACAGAGACGTCTGTGAATTTCCGGTCAACTGAACTCTCCGTCCATATGGAACTAATCAGTATCCGATGCCGTGAATCATTCTTAATGGCGCTGTCTCTAAAAGTGGTCCGCCTAACGCAAGCATCATTAATCAAAGTACACATCTTTAAAAAAGAAGCTGCTCTTGTCTGGTCTTTGTTTATTGGCTTGAATTACTGTAATCCCTCACTATTAAACCAGACCAATAGCCTTTCAAATCTAAAATCCCTCCTCTTGTCTTAGCCTGGGCCAATCAGGACACAAAGACCACCATCGCTGTAGCTCCAGTGGCTTTTAAACATACACTGGGTCCTCGTAACAACGAACGGACTTGACAAGCCATAGATCAGGCCACTCCACTGGGTAACAACTTAACAGGTGCTACTATTTTCTCAGACTGAATAGCTTTACTGTAATTGGCGATTTTATATGAGCCTGGTCATAAGTGGGGGACCAGGAGCAGTCCGCCCCCAATTTTTCCAAGCACAATGATGGTTAGAATGAAGCTTTGGCCTTTCTTTGTGCTCTGGCCTTGTTTTCTTAAGGGAACTAAAACCACTTTGTCAGCAGTTAATTGGAGGATGCTGCTTTTCAATTATGCAAATAGGAAAAGTTTTCACTTCATTTAAACAGAGCCACCTCTTCCGTTAGTTAGGCGTAAAAGAGTAAGCAAAGCCCTTCAGTGGCCTTGTTCCCACACCTGCCTAAAAAGACACTGTGGCTGACATTTGCATCAATGATATTCAGTCTGGGTGGTCACAATGTCCTGTGAGGTTCATGAAAACATGGAATCAGAGTACTGAGTAGGGCTGGGCGATAAATCGATAACGATAATTATCGCACGATATGAATTTCCTCGCTAAACGATAACTGGAGTTCGATAAATGTTCGATATAATGTTTATGCGGCAAAGGCGGAACAAAAGTGCGCTAGTCAAAGCACGCCACTCTGACCGTTTATCCGCTCGGATCAAAGTTTAAACGCCGGTAAGGCGCAAACTTACTAGAGCAGATAATTCACTCACTGATGAGTCTCGGTCACTAACTAGCGCCAAAGTGAAGCGCTTGAATTCAGTGAAGAACACAAATAGCTCGTTTTATCGCCAGATGAAACAGCGGTGACAAACAGGAGAAACACAATCTACAAATCATTTACCATAGATTTACTGTAGTAGCACTAACTGCACAATGGTATTGTGTCAGAAATGTGGGTATATTTGTGTCGAATTTTATTATATTATTAATGTAGACATGTATTAAATGTATTAAAGGAGGAGTAATGGAATATAATTACAGTATTTTTTTGTGATTAAGCTGTGACATTTATGCATTTATACTAAATGTAGTTAGACTATTGTTCTTCATACAAATACCTAAGAACCATATTACATTTTTACCATGGTATTGAGGTGTTATATTTGTGGTTTTAACTGTTATTATCATGATCTATGGATGATACTATGGAAGAGCAATGGTTAATTAAAAAAATAAAAAAAACAGAATAATTAAATTTCACCATATTAAAATGAGGTTGTTACAATTTTTACAGATATTACTGATTTTGATAATGAACATAAATCTACATCTGCATCCTAACTCAAGCTACTATCAAATGTGTATTTCTAAGAGACGAAAATAAAAAATGTTATATTATTATTATTATTAATTTTATCAGGTAACATAAACCTGTTTCCTGATTTGAAACAATATTACTCAGTAAAACATCCAAAACTAAGAATGTTTTTTTTTTTTTTTTTATTAAGATATTTATTTTGTTAAGGAAAAACAACTGGAAAAAGTGTGAAAAATTCAAAAACATTAAGTGTTTTAAAGCCACATTTAACCATCTGGTTTTACAACTTTCACATTGTAGCAAAAATCTGCCTTTAAACTTGAAAGAAATAAGAATTTGACATTTATCATGATAACTATCGATATCGACTGATATGAACAAAAATGATCATGACAGTACTGAGATGTATTTTTTCACTCGTTGGTTGTCATACTGTATATTTCCCCTGGAATGGGGGATATTTATGGCACTTTGGCAACCAGAAACTCGAGAGACGCTTGCCAGATTGTGGTCCTGCTTTTGGAGCAACATTTATTTTTTACTTTTTTTACAATTATTTATTTATTTTTACCAGTTAATATATCTCGTTCACATCTGTCACCGAGGGTTGGGGTAAAGGGCTTAACCTGTTCACAGTCTGTGATCTCACTGAAAGAGGAAACACACCTGTCTAGACCATGCGGAATCCCCCGCTCTTTCTTTTCTACACATGGAGAGGAAAGGTCAGCAAAAACAGACAAAGCTACACAAAGGCGGCGGTTCGTGTTTTGTTTTAACGGCATGTGAAAGTGGGCGCCCGCTCTTTTCTGAAGCAGGGGGAAAAAATGCTCTACATTTTCGCAATTTCTGTTTTTTCCTCTGTACTGTCAGGAAAGAAAAATCGCATTCCTCTCAGCAAAGGAAAGTATAAAAGGAAAAAGTTCTATAAATAAACCTGAAGGAAACGTAAGAAAGCAACAAAAGAGCAAACAACTGAGCATTTCCCTTGAGTCTGAAAATGTTCTTTTGCACAGATCTGCACAAGTACATTCCATGTGGTTGTTGGTACAATATGGTTATGCCAAATACTCTTGTTTGGTGCTATTTACAAATTCAAGGCATGAGGTGAAATAATTGACTAAAGTGCCCTCGTTTTCATAACCAGGGCCCGACAATAAAAGAGACTTTTTTAAGAGACGTAAAAGTTTCTTTTTTAAAAAAATTCTATATCAAGAACAAGAAATAAATAAATTTATTTATTTATTAAATAACATTTCGCTTGCTTTGGTAAAAGAGTCTTTATATATAAACGGAACACTAACGAAAATGATGTCTGCCTGAAAAAGCCATATTAAAAACAAAAAATGTATTTATTGTTATATTTTTGGTAAAAAAAAATGTTTCGTTTTTTTAAATAAATCAAATCAATTAATAAATAAAGAAATAAACATATATATTTTTGTTTATTTATTTATTAACATTTTTGCTTGTTTTTTTGCTAAGAAATGTTTAATTAAGCAATAAATAATTAAATAAATAAATGTATTTATTTATTCATTAAATAACATTGCTTGGTTTGGTAAAAAGAGTATTACATCAATAAACATTTTTAATACATAAATATGTATTAAAATGGGGGTGTTGTGTGGGGTGCGTAACAGTTTCCTCAACTGGCCCGAAACACTCTTACACTGGCTCCGAGCTATCAGGCCTTCCTTATTGCCGAGCCATGATAACTAATCCAAAAGGACACGAATGGACACAAAAAGATAAAGCAAAGCCTCCTGGCTCATATCATAAGTGACAGAGACGATTTTAATTGTGGCGAAACAAAGCTTGACCTAAACAAAAAGCAGCAAGCCTTTCCTGTCCACTGCAATGACAGAACACCTGCTGTTGGATGAGACAAAAATAAGTTTTTCAAAGCTGATGGTCACTATCCGCCCTCCCAGCATCCTCTCTGCCTCCTTTTTTTACAGTGTCCAGTCCAGCTGCGATCCCCATCTGTCTGCCAAATAGATTCCTCTCACTCAGTCTGTGGATGCTGTAATCTTTTTATTGTTGTTTTATACAATAAACATTAAAAGGCAGGAGAGCAGATGGCCCTCATATCGTCCTGCAGCTTTGATGAAAAGGCACCAGAGCAATATGGCTGAGAGTGTGTGTGTGTCTGTGTGTTAGCGTCACATATAGCTTACAGAAACCAGCAGGTGTGGGAGATGAAAAAAAAAAATCAAGCTTAGGAAAAGTTGTCAAAAAAAGTTGACGACTCGGTGCAGGTGCCAATCGTGGAATTTCTTTTTTCCCCCCCTATTTTATTCTAGTGAGCGTTTATTCTACTTCACTTATTCCCATGCCAAAAGTAGCTAGACTAAAACTCATTAGAATTTCTTTGGCTAATGGAGAGAATAGGAGGAGGTGCGAACAGGAAGGGATGAAGACATAATTAGTTTCCTTCTCCACAGGAGACGGTGCGTTGATGAGACAATGAACAACAGAATAATGAGGAAAAGGAGAACTTTTCCATCATCTTCTGGCCTTTAATCAAGTAAAAAAAAAAAAAAAAAAAGGCCAGTCCCTAAAAAAAGAGATGCTGTGATGTTTCATAACATTACGATTAGTCAATGTCAAATGCACAAACAGCTCAACTACAATTTTCATACTGTACAATACAATGTACCAATTAAAACAATTGAATTGAGTGTTTTATTTCAATTTAATTAGTACTGAAGTTTGACGTTAGCCATAACATCAGTACACCCTAAAAAATGCTGGGTGAAATACGGACAAACCAACCCAATCTCACAGCAATTCGTACATATTTTACGAGGTGGCTAATTCGTACGACCTGGCTTGTACAAAATCGTGCGAATTAGCCACTTTGTAAAATATGTACGAGTTGGTCATGAGATAGCGTTGGAGAAACCCAAGGACTGGGTTGTTTTGACCCAGTGGTTGGTTTAAATGTCTAACCCGACCTTCTGGGTAGCTCTATTTAACTCAACTATTGTTTAAAACTTACTATGGCTTAAAATGAACCCAAAATAGGTTGTAAATTAAAAATCAGACACATAATTAATTCAACTTATAATGTTCATTTATTGAACATATTAATGCATGTTAATTTTCAACCTTTTTTGGGTTCATTTTAAGCAATATAGTCATTTTTAAGTAATAACTGAGTTAAATAAAACATCCCAGAAGGCTGGGTTGAACATTTAACTTAACCGCTGGGTGAAAACAACCCAGTCTCTGGGTTTCTCCATAATTCACCTAGCGCTGGGTTGTTTTTAACCCAGCATTTTATTTTTTAGAGTGTACTAGACAGATTTTTAATGTTTAATATACACTACCAGTCAAAAGTTTTTGAACAGTAAGATTTTTTTATGTTTTTTAAAGAAGTCTCTTCTGCTCACTAAGCCTGCATTTATTTGATCCAAAGTACAGCAAAAACGGAACATTTTGAAATATTTTTACTATTTAAAATAACTTTTTCCTATTTTATTATATTTTAAAAATGTAATTTATTTCTGTGATTTCAAAGCTGATTTGCTGCTAAAAAAAAACATTTATTATTGCTATTATTATTATGTTGACAACAGCTGAATAGAATTTATTTTAGGTTTCTTTGATGAATAGAAAGTTCAGAAAAAGAGCATTTATCTGAAGTAGAAATCTTTTGTAACATTATAAATCCAAGTCTTCATCATCACTTCTGATCAATTTAAAGCATCCTTGCTAAATGAAAAAAAACCTTTCCAAAAAAAAAAAAATAAAAAGCTAAAGTGTATAATGTTACAAAAGCGTTTTATTTCAGATAAATGCTGATCTTTGGATCTTTCTATTCTTCAAAGAATCCTGAAAAAATGTACTTAACTCTTTTAAATATTGAAAATAATAATAATAAATGTTTCTTAAATAGCTCGAAGGATCACGTGACACTGAAGACAGGAGTTATGATGCTAAAAATTTAGCTTCGATCACAGGAATAAATTACATTGTAAAACATATATTAAAATAGAAAGTAGTTATTTTAAAAAGTAAAAATATTTCACAATATTACTGCTTTTGCTGTATTTTGGATCAAATAAATGCAGGCTTGGTGAGCAGAAGAGAATTCTTAAAAAAACACTAAAAATCTTACTGTTCAAAAACATTTGACTGGTAGTATAAAATATTGATTTAAGCTGATTTTAAGCTGAATAAATCATTTTCTGAGAAGAAAGAGACAGTGTGTTATGAGAGATGTTAAACGAACATGTTTCTCAGCCAAATGCTATAACTGACCAATCAGATTCAAGATCTCCAAACAACGATGTACAATAAAGATCTTTTTCTGACTTTACCAGCAAAACGTGTGTAGGTATGATTCCTTTACTGCGTTTGACAAGCTTGACAAGGCTGTTATAAGGAAGTACAATATCAGATGTGTCAGTCCGCTGTTAAGTTTGGCACACAGATTTGTGCTTGTCACACAAGCAAAAGACAGGGTTAAAGGATTTGCCGCTCTACAGCTGTGTTTCACATCCAAACACACACACACTTTAAATGCACATGCACGCAATTTCTCTCTCACAGTCGCACGTTTTAAGTGTGAGCTGTTAAGGCGATGAGTTTGTTCTTGAGTGTGGTAGGTTGCGGCAGCTGGTCTCGGGCACCGCTGACACATATCTCAATTCAGTCGCGCACTACCATAGTACCTCCCCTATGATTCAAGTCTTCTGCAGCAGGAAATGAAACACTCCAACCCCAGAATTGCACAACACAGGGACACATGTTGCATGTAAATAGGAGGACGGAGTGGCACAGGTGCGTTTGTTTGTGTGTGTGACTGTGTGAGTAATTTCAAAAATGTCAACCAACATGTCAGAGCATGTGTTTATTGCAGTTTATCAAAGGACTTTACAATGGATATAAATATTTTTAGAAATATATTATTATATGTACAACAAAATAAGACTACCTCTTATATTCCGTCTTCACGCATAAAAAACCGCGCTGCTACCCTGTGCTCAACTGACTGCTTCTGGGTTTAAAATATCCTCATAACCTCTTTATATCAGACTCATTGTGAGCTGAAACAGTTTTCTCAAAGCCTCTATGAATTACCCAGTCAGAATGTTCAATTAACGCCTGTCAGTTAGAACTGGCCGTTAATAACCACCCGCCATGAAGGCCACCAGCATTATGTGACGCTTCCATTTTTGTTCCAATTTATATTTCTCTGCTGACGGCACATCTGAGGACGTTCGGGTGAAAAGCCTCGGAGAGTTCAGAAGGTGGTGACAATTACAAGGAGACTAGAGCCTCCAACTTTTTATGCATGCTAGGCACCTGGAACTCGAAAAAGATTGATGGTAATTTGGAAAGTGTCTGATACTCGTTTGCTCAGATAGAGACAACGTATTTGATGGCAAAAGCAGAGGAGAGAAAAGGTGGCGGAGGGGGGGAACTTTGTCTGAAAACTTTGTTGCTGCCTCACAGGAATCTAAATAATTGAGCGAGTTGGTATCCGCTCGTCTGACAGAGAAAAGATGAGTTTGAGAAAGAGGATGGTGGAGGGGAAGTTTGATTAAGAGACACAGAGCAATGAAGTGAACCCAAATACATATAAGTTATGGTTTTCATACCTGCCTCACTCCCTCACTGGGAAAAAAAGAAGAAAAACGAAACCATTTTTACTAGGAAAATACTATTGTTTTCTTGTAAAAATACACTACAAAAACCTTCATTTTTTCTGGCATACAAAATAAGGAGTGCCAATTTAATTGTAAAAAGAGGAACAGCTATATATATATATATATATACATATATAATCTTTTATCTAATTAATCATTTCGTCTGACTCCGTAATGTAATTTGATGGATTTTCTCGGAAGATTAATTTAATGTTTTAAAACCATTTTTAATAAGAAAATCCTAATAAATTTCAAAAATATTTCAAAATAGAAAATTAATACAAGGTCATTTTGAAGAAGAAAGACGTAAATTGTTCTTCTCACAAAAATGTATTCCAAAAAAAAGCCTGTTTCTAACCATATAAAAAAAAAATGCGACAATTGCAACTTTTTATCTCACAATTCTGACTTTTTTCTTGCAATTGCAAGCTTATATCTCACAATTCTGAATTTAGAGCTATAAAGTTGGAATTGTGAGATATAAACTCACAATTCTGAGAAATAAACTTTTTTCGCAAAATTGCATGATACAAACTTGTATTTTTTTCGTAACTTTTTTCTCACAAATGCGAGTTTTTATCTCGCAATTCTGACTTTCTTTGTCACAGTTCTGACTTCAAGAAATTAATAACTTGCGATTGCAATTTTTAAGGGGAAGAACTGATTTTTTCTCAGAATTGTGAATTTCTATCTCACGTAACGTTTTTCTCAGAATTGCAAGAACTAAGATAAACTGAGAAAAAAGTATTATTTCTCGCAACTGAGTTTATATCTCGCAATTCTGACTTAATAACTCGCAATTGTGAGTTTATATCTCACTATATTCTGAGAAAAAATAACAGAATTGTGAGTTTGTATCACGCAATTCTGAGAAAAAAAATGTCAGAATTGTGAGATAAAAAGTTGCAATAATCTGTTTTACATTTTTTATTCAGCGGCAAAAACGGGCTTCATTTTCTGTGCATAAAAAACAAGGAGTGCCAATTTAACTGTAAAAAGTTTATCTACTTAATTCTTTCGTCTGATTCCAGAATGTAATTTGAGGGATTTTCTCACAAGTTCAATCTGATGCTTTTTGTAAAGCCCAAAACTAAACATAAAGCGGTTGTAAATTAGTATTATAAGTACTTTTAAGCATGGTTCATGTGACAAATCTCTAAACAACCAGCTGTGCTTGATTCCACTTGTTGGCCACTAGAAAGTCCTGCTCACATTCAATCCAACAGGTCCCTTCAAGGTGGCTGGCAAACTTCCCTTCCATCCCGTCGCTCCTGCTGAGAGACAAGTGTAGATCTCTCTTTCTTTTTCTCTACGTCTGTCTCTCTCACTTCCGTGACACAGTGGCCAGTTCAGAAGGACACACTGGAGCAGTGGCTGCTGGGAGTCTGCAGTCAGTCAAGCAGAGAAGATTCTGGGGGATTTGGGGGGCTTCGTTTGCCAGCAATAAAAGGCTTGCAACAGGATCCTCACTGAGATTAATGACCTAGATAGGCCACCGCAATGCCATTTAAATGGGAAAGTAATTAAAGTGCACCTTCCATGAAAATTATTCATTGCTGACGGATTGGGTGACGGACGAATCGCGAGGCATTCCGCACAATGCCACAGGTTAAGTGCCCAGAGTAAGGCCGCCGAGGCCACTGTGAGCCAGACCACCAGCGATTTAACCACAGCTGTTGAATTGTAGCGACCGGTCCAGCTCTTATCAAATTACCACAGATGGAATTACCAAAAGAGGGAAGACAGAACGCAAGAGAGTGGCAAGGGAGAAAGAGAGAAAGGCCTCTCAGGTAACATAAAACGCCATACAAATGCTACAAAAGAGGCTTGAGGGATCCGCTTAACTAGAAAATTACACCACCTAGCACTAGCCGACTGGGAATCCCGAGAATCAATCAATCCATTCTGTTTAACGTCCCTGCCACAGATTAGGATTTGCCGGAGATCAATCAATGGCCTTATTGTTCCCCAAAGTGTGATTCTTCTCTGGGGTATTGAACGGGATCCATTTTGCAGTGATAACGTGTCGAAAAAGTGGCCGTATTAATTACAGGAGAAATGCCGGGAGGATCGTCTTTCAGTCTGGGGCATGAGAATGCTTTTTCGCACTTTATAATGCTTGGCGCGACACATTTGGACATCGCTTGAAGCTCGTTTGGGTTCTCAGAGTTCAGCTTCGCTTAAAATCCATGCGTCTTCATAATCTTTAATCAAAAACACCATCTGTCACTTACTTGAGATCACAGCAATTAGTAAACGACAATGTTCCAACGATCCAATCAATTCCATATGGACAAAAATCAATCACCTTACCTAATAATCACCTCATTTTTTTCTAGTTCGAGATTCACTCGAATACATGTTAGGAAAGAAAAGATCACAGTTTCTTGTTTTTTCCGATTGTGAAACACAAGGAGTGACAAAACAGTTCCTGCTAATGCGACCACACTGCCCTGAACAGAGAACACTTTCTGTTATTTACTTCAGTCGTGCTGTACGAAACACAAAGGTTCTTGAGATCAAAGTGCGACGCGAGCTACAGAGCGTCTCTCCTCGAGAGATGAGAGGAAATAACATGACTGGAATCTAGCTGCATTGGAAAAACCAGGCTACGTATGGAATCCATGTGCCGCAACGAATAAACGTTCTTATTTAAAGCCACTTCCCCTCTAAGGCAGAAGATAAGAGCAGCGTAGCGGAGTACAGGGTTAATGTGCTTCCCTATCAAACACTTAAACAACTTCGCAACACTTTGCAACATCCTAGACAGAGTGGGCCACAGTCAGAGGCAGCTATCAGCGGGCAACATGCACATCGTGCTCTTCTGACATGTAACCTAAGCATTAAAAATCCATTTCCACAGCTTCTCGCCTTCCCTCGCTTTGATTCTGTTTACCGCGCATGCTGTTTGCATCTAAAACACGCGTCTCACATCTGGCTGCTGAATTCGGTGCCTGATTCCACACTGTTTTCCTCAGAAGGACTCTCCTGAATAAATATTAATGGTTATTCTTTGAGCTATTTCCGCTCAAGAGCATTGGGAAGAACAATGGGTGTTGTTTAGACAGACACACGGAGAGATGGAGCGAGAGAAGGAAAGAGAGAAAGAGAGAGAGAGAGAGGGCATCTCTACAGAGATGTCAAGTGACAATAGAATGCTGATTGAAATGCTCTTCACAAAACTTCCCATGCAGTCCTCTAGAAAGAGGAAAAAAAAGAAATGGCATTAAAGAGAGAGAGAGAGAGAGAGAGAGAGAGAGAATTCACATTCGTCTGCAGGGGGATGGCAAGGGGCGTCAATGGAGGAAAGAAAGAAATGATGATGATGAACCTGCCGATACAGAAGCGGTCGCTATTTAAAACCATTTCATGGAGAGCAGGGAAGTAATTAGGCTGTGGAGGAACAATGAGTACTCTGAGTAGCCCCTCTCTCATACGGACACATCCCTTCTTCTGCTCTCTTTTTGTCACGTATTGTGTCGCTCAGTAGTAGAAGGATAATTAAAGAGAGGATTCCTGAGTTCCTCATCAGATGCATAGCCATCTGGATTCGGGCTCCGCACCTTTGCTTTCTGCTGTCCTCACCGTTTCCACTCCTACGCTTGGTGCCTGAAGCGCCGACTTATTCTCATGCAGATGGAGAGGAGAGACGAGAGGGTCTCATCCCCCCTCCACTCTCCTTTTCATCCATCCCTCATTTTCCCTCTGCCTTGTCTTTCTTTGGAGCTTTTCTGCCTTTAAAGGTGTAGTTCAATATAACGTACAAAAGTTCAGGGTTGGTACTTTTTTGGAGGTTTTTGAAAAGTCTCTCCACTCACCAGGCTGCATTTATTTGATCAAAATACAGTAAAAACAGTAATTATCGGGAAAACATTCCAGGATTTTTCTCCATATAGCGGAATTTGGCTGAAGGTCCAAATTTCAGTTTCAAAGCAGCTTCAAAGGGTCTTATGTAGCTAAACGACTGGTCATTTTCTAAAAATAAATAAATAAATAATATAAATTTTAACCACAGATGCTTGTCGAAATGTTGTGTGTGGTTAGTTCTTCATCTTTGTATTTCAGTTTCAAAAGGTCAGGTAAGATGAAAAACTCATTTCCTTCTCCAACTTCAAAATCGCCCAACATCATTGTTTTTGTAAAGGCCGTTTGACTTTCTACTAATGTTCACATTGTAAACGCCATGCGTGACCCTTCCAACGTGATTATGTAATGAGGTCAAGCTAGTGCAAGATGAGCATTTGTGGCTAAAAAAATTCTAACTTTTTTTTTTAGAAAATAACCAATCGTTTCGCTACATAAGACCTTTGTTTCTTAGCTGGGATCATGTAGAGGTCTTTGAAGCCGTGTTGAAACTACAATACAGACCTTCAACCCGTTAATGTACGCTAAAATCCTAGAAAGTATTCCTCAAAAACCTTCATTTCTTTTAGAGTGAAGAAAGAAAAACATGAACAGCTTGGAAGACATGGAGGTAAGTAAATTATCAGGAAATTTTTATTCTAATCCTAACTAACTAATTAGCTAATCCTAAAACTAATAATGTTGAAAACATTTGTGCTGCCAAAAACAAACCAAAAACACTTTTTTTAATATTAGAAATGTCTTTACTGTCACTTTTGATCAATTTAATGCATCCCTGAACACGTAATATATCTTTTTTTTTTATTATTATATTCATCAGCAGAGGTAAGGAGGGTGATTATTTTTGATTTTAGAATTATACAAACTAATGAATCTTTAACAAAAGTATTTATTAATGTAGACTGGATTGATTTTAATTCTTGCTCCTCACCCCGAATGCTCTTCACCTTTCCGACCCCTCTCTTTGTACTCTTTCAGCTATCCTTCCCCAGGTAATAAGACTTAGGAAGAGCTTAAAAATGCCATTTTTTCTACTCTGAAGGCCTTGATAAAGTCATCAGTGTTAATGAGTGTCCTGCTCTGTCTGACCGGCCGGCAGCTTATTGTTTCAGGAAGCTCCATTCTCGCCCATTATGAGGTAGTCATCCATTGCCGTGGTAACCCAGGGGTAAAATTGCGCCTGTAAGGCTCCGGCGAGCAGAGAATTGAGCATGCCCAGATAGGGTTAAATTTTTCCATCTCGGCTCTAAACAAGGGGCTGATTGTCCAGGGCTCCTATCGGTTTGCCATCACAGTGAGCCTGTTGTATTCAAATGCAATCTGTGTTTAATTATTAAAGGTGAATCATTAAATATATTAATTAATTAATTGAGTTCATTCAAATGTAGTTGATCTGGTCCAGTCAATTCCTGTATTCAAAACTAGTCAACCTGTCATTGTAAGACTAGTTGAATTGTCAACCATAGAGACCCTTTCCTACCTAGAATTTATTCACATATTCATATAGCAATTTTTTATTCTGTCCTCCATTTTTTTTGTCTCCCTGGCCTACTGTGAAGTTTGAAAGACATGAAAAATGAAACCGGTAATACTGCCACTACAGAAAACAGGGCTTTACTAATATATTTTCTCAATCTGACAATAACTAATGACTAAATATTGCCCAGGGTGGCTGGTGTAATTGTCTGTTGTCAGTATGCCAGACATAATTACGGCCGGCTCTCACTTTGAGACAAGGGTCTTTTCCCCTCCTCTTTCTCTCTGTCCCTTATCTCGCTTCCTCTTTCTCTCTCGTCCGCTCCTAACCTACCAAGGTGTCCGTGTGTCCTTGCGGCTCCTTACTCCAGCGAGTGTCTCTGTCACGATCCCTTGTCATGAAACATACATCATCCCCGCTCCCCTTCCTCCTCGGCCGTGTTCCTCCCTCATTTTACTGCCTGCCGGTCATTATCGCCTCTCCCTCTGTGTCTCTTCCCTCATCTCTCTGTGAGCACGTGCATGCATGAGCTGCTTGTGTTATCTTGTCACTGACCTTGTTTTGTTTGCAAACCATAAAAACAACAAAAATGCAAATGAGAACTTGAGTTTTGAATGCAGGTGGGGAAACACTAGGGATGTACAAAACCACAAACTGTCAGAAGCAACGAGTCTGTAAGCTACCTGAATGACTGGATGACTAATTGGTCTAGATGAAAAAGAAACGTATTTTGTATTTCTTAGACAGTGTTTACATAAAACACGTTCTTGCATTTAGAAACAACTGAACTAAGCACAACAGAATAGAACAGGAAGCGGGATTCTCAAGATGCGACGCAATGGCTAAAAATATATGTTATTTAGCATGGTGTCTAGATAAGAAAAATATAGATTTTTAGGCCATTAAAATTCAATGAGTAGCGGAAAAGAACTATATGCGCTATATGCGCATGCTGTTTGAGAGACCGTCTGCATATGAAGATGGTGCTCATAGAGAGCAGAAGTATTGACCTGAGGTATTTTTGCTGTTTTATAGGCCCTTATACGGTTAAATATATACACGCATTTGCAAGTATCCTTGTAAACACAGTAATTAGATTAAGTGAAAGCAAACGGCTGAGAAAGAAAACACATGTGTAAATGTATATTGGATCCGGGCAGCTCTTAAAGTGACAGCAGTCTAATATTCCTGCTGTTTGTCATTCATGTTAATCAAACAACAAAAGAGAAAAAAGTCTCTCACTGCTCTTGACTAAATCACTTTTGTAACTTTAACAAGAAGAAAAATACATTTAATTTACACTGTGAAGATTATGCAGTGTTTTATACATTTGATTACTTTATACAATTTATGTAGCTTTTCTTAGTTATTTGTTGTACTGTTTTTTATTCTTTTTTTATTCACTGATTGTTTACTTGTCTTCAGTGAGCGTGAGTTTTTATTTTTTTTTATTTTTTTTTAATTTAGACTAGTATTACTTTTTTGTGATTTTGACACTGGTGACAAGAATTATGAAATTTCTAAATTTTCTATGATATCACAAACACCTTATTTAAAGCAAAAATAACTATAATGCGATATACATTGTTACCATGAAATAAAATTACTAATATTGTGATGTCAAATTTTGCTTATATTGCCCACCCCTAATAATGTAGATAAAAGAAAAACTAAATATATACTGAAAATTATTATTATGTACAAAAAAAAGAGATAAATTTGTCAAAATATTAATGTCTTGATAAAGCATTAGAAATTTTCTAGATAGAACATCGAGATAAACTAGTCAACATATGTCTAGAATAAATATTATAAATTATCTTGAGGATAAAAATTAAGATAAACTAGTCAACATATATTTATAAAAAAATATATTATACAATTATATATTATCTATAGAAAATAATTCAAATGAAATAGATTTATCTAGATAATATGTATAATATTATAATACATCTTGATAAACTAATCAACATATTTCCCAATTGAAAAATATTTTCTAAACTAAATCAATCTATAAATAAATAATTGTCAGTAAACTGGATAAAATACATTTTACTTCCTTACTTAAATATATTTAGATTATATAATATGTTATAGAGATACATTATAAAAAAATCTAGACTAATCAACATATACAGTCAAACCAAAATTTATACAGACACCTTTCTCACATTATCACAGTTTATTTACTATAATTTAGAAAATGGTAATAAAATATGACAAGAACTCAAAGTTAAACTGTGTCAGAACAAATTCATCTTGATAATGTTAGATAACTTTGATAGAAAGGTATGTAATGGATTACAATCAACCAGAAATTTAGACAACTGATAGTATAACAATATTTACACAACTATTAGTACTTTGTTTTCCAATTACCAAGAAATGCTTCATTTTGTTCAGTCTGCGGTATAAAAAGGTCGCATAAGCGTCTGAAAATTTTAAGCAATTTTACTGGTAATCCACTACAAGAAGATTTTTTAGGGCATAATGCCTGTATATAGTGCCCTGCACCCACTAGTAAAAAAATATAAAAAATTATATCTGGCATCTGAATAATTTTTAGTTTGACTGTATGGGTAGATAAAATAGTATATGTGAAAAAAAAAGTCAGCTTCACTAATTAAATGGATGACTAGTCGATTAGTCAACTATTGTGACCATAACTAGGTAACACATCAGATAAGGCTGGATCTCTTTCCCAAACAGCAAAGACAGCAAACGTATGTGCACGTACAGCAACACTGCAGTCTATGCGCTAGTTGCTGAAGCATGTTGCTAAGCTATCACTGTCTATTAAACTTCTTGTTAATGGCCAGAACCAGTATGCATTTGAAGGCAAATTGTATTTCATGGATGCTTGGGCATGAAAGAAAAATCTTGTTTTGCGGATCCATAAAAAATAGTTCATTAAATAACATGCATTTCTCTAGCATGTGCAGTCTCAAAAACAGCTCTTAAATTATGGCCAACTCCCGAGAGAGCGAGCGTGAGAGACAGAGCCAAAGACAGGCAACCACTCGTCGAGCTAATAATGTTTGCGGCCATGACTTCAGCACCAATGCAAGCATTTGCCACCCATTTAATTTCAGGGGATAAAGTGAAAGCTCATATCATTTATCAAGAATTCAACAAAGAGTCTTGCGGAAATGTCAACCATGGCGACTGTAAGTGATATTTAAAGGTGGCGGTTCTTCTGCCAGACAATATAAACTAATGGGGAAACGAGAGAGCTATTCTTTTGCGTGACTTCTATTATTTATCATCTGTTGCTGCTCACCACTGCACCGTTGCCACAAAACCACAAATTATGAACTGCAGGAAAACGGTTGCCAGATAATTTGTTAAATTATCCCAATGGCGGTACGTACAGAACGCGCCAGTTGGAAATTACACAGGCTTGAGATGAGAGCAACACCGGAACTTTCTTCTAGCGTAAAATATGCATCCAGAATCGTGTCAGAAACCAAATAGCCAAACAGCCACTGAAATCCAAACCTCTTACCTGCTTGGCTGGTCGCGATGCTGACGGCTGCGAACAGTCGCTGGGTACGGCTGAGGTCGGACACGCCGTTCACGGCCTCCACTTCGAAGGTGTAGTTCGCGTGAGCTAACAGGTCGGTGATGGTGACGTAGGTGTCCGTTAATCCACTCTGCTGTGGCAAGAAGCCAACGTTGCTCCCGCAAGGAAAGCACTCTTCGGGCTCCCAGGTGCAGCGGCGGCATATAATCCGGTACGTCACGTCGTTACGACCGCCCGTGTCGGCCGGCGGGGTCCACTCTAGGCTGACGGTAGTGTGGTTGATGTTGTAAAGCAGGTTCTGAGGAGCTGACGGTGGCCCTGTAGTAAGAAAAAAAAAACAGGGTTGCTTAAATAAACATATTTAAGGGCACTCTAGAGTTTTCCTCTTTTTTAGACAAATATCCGGGACTTTGGCAAATCCTGACATGCAATTATACTGTAACCTAGATACATAAAGATGTTATGCTCAAGAATGCTGGGGAGTTGAACTTGAGCGCTGCCAAGGTCTATGCTGATCAGGGATGTAGCAAACCAATGAAACGGTGAACAACTAGATACTGTTTCAAGGTAGAAAACCTTGAGATAAGACCGTCTTCCTCCTACTTGGTACTCGGTAGCAATTCATTACTGAGCCAGAGCGTTATGAGTTTCTTGTGGAAAGAAAAGAGGTGATACAATTGGCAAAACACGTTTTTTGTTTTTTTCGACGGCCAGGGTGACGGGGAGTCTAAGCCATGGAAGACAGGGAGTCTGAGTCACTTCCAGAATTTAAGAGTCAGATCATGAGCGAGTTGTCGCCCTGACAATAGCAACAGCGCGGGATCCCGCTCAGCCTACAATAACCAGCTCACAGACGGATGACCACAGTGGAAAACAACCCATCATCCCCTAATCCCCGCCAGTGCCAAGGAATCTGGCGCGTCTCATAAAGCAATGATTTATACTTTGCTACTTTTATCCAACCACCAAGCCTTTACTTTTATCGCCCTAATGTTTTTATAACGGCACCGCTGCCTGTTCAATACCTCTTTTATTAGAACTTGTCTTTGTGATGGTCTTGCATCATGGGTTTGCCGATTTGGAGAGGTTCGATTTTTGTACCTCAAAGTGAAAGAGCGACCCGTACATGTCCACTGGTGTGGAGCTGAATAGGCGGTTTCAATCTGTTCTCGAGGGGAGCTGAGCGACAGGCTCACGAGAGGGATTGTGGAATTTGGCAACAGAGCAACTGGTGAAGAAATGTTAGCAAGAGGTGAAAATGTTGTCCACCAATGATGTTTCTCATAGGAATTCAATCTGCTGATAGTTTTTATCTTTTTGTAGTTTACAGGTTATTCATAAAAACACTCTGATGTCTGATGATAATTGTGGATTTTCAATATTTAAATTACATAATTAATATATAATTAGATTTTAAATGCTTTGGGCAAAATTAAAACTATACACTGTTTTGTTTACATAAATAAAAAAATAAAGCATTAAAATTTTAAGCTATCATTCTGTCATATTTATAATTTTCATGTTATTCATAAAAAATCTGATGATGATTGTGGAATTTCAATATTTAAATTACATAATTAATATATAATTAGATTTCAGATGCTGTGTGCAAGCTTTGGGCAATATTAAAACACTGTTTTGTTTACAAAAATAAAAATTGAACATTTAAACCTAAATCTTTCATTTTGTCATATTTATAATTTTCATGTTATTCATAAAACAGTTTTTAAAAATCTGATGATGATTGTGGAATTTCAATATTTAAATTACATAATTAATATATAATTAGATTTCAGATGCTGTGTGTGAGCTTTGGGCAATATTAAAACATTGTTTTGTTTACAAAAATAAAAATTAAACATTTAAACTTAAATCTATCATTTTGTCATATTTATAATTTTCATGTTGTGGTCGATAATCAATAAATGAACATTATTCAACTTTTGTACTATTTTTGAATTTAATCATTTATTAATAAATAATACAACTGTTGAAAAGCCTTCAAAATATAATAGTAAGAAAAACGGATATTCATTTTGAGATTTGTTTCTTTTAACACTAAATTTTTTAAGATTACAGTGAACTGTATAATTAAATTATTTTATTTTTATTTAAAAAAAAAAAACTCATTATTTTAATAATGAGTATTTTAAAATAATTCAAATTTTACAAACCATTTTAAAGACAAGTTTTAAGATAGGGCCTTTTATTTTTTCCCAAATTCTGTTCTTTCTTTCTTTCTTAATTTTTTCTGGACTCTGTTTTTCTTCTTCTTTTTTCCATTTTAATTTTTCTAGACGCTAGTTTTAATCAAAAGGCATATCTAATTAATTGAAATTATGAAACGCACACAATTTAACAGCAATTTATTAATGGTTTAACATGAAATGCCCTATGAAATAAGTTTTTTTTCTTTTTCTCAAATTCAGTTTTATTTTTATCAAATTCTGTGTTTTCCATTACATTTCTGGATTCCATTTTAATAATTTCATTAATTTAATACATAAAAATGTATTACCTGTAATTGATTTTATAAAATATATATATGTTATCAGAAAAAAAAAAGTGTTGTGTAGGCCATTTCAATTTTTCTGGTAAATAATTGTTCAGGTTTTAATAATAATTTTATTAGTAGTAGTAGTACTGTCATTACATTACATAATAAATTACATCACAATTTTTGTCACAGTTTCTTCATGTTAAACTGAACTTTTATTTTGACTGGGTGTTGCGAAGACCTTTAAATCTCCCTAAAAAGTGTTAGAGGATGGCAAAGGTATCTCTAACATGAATGGATAAATGATATGGTACCAGTTTATTGTGCACATACTGTATCTATATTGTATAGTATACTTTGGGAATTCCGAAATAAAGTGCATTTTTGCAAGTAATATCGGGGTCGCTTTGTCACTACAAAACGCTGTCAAGTGTAAACGCCCCTTTGAGTCGTGCGTCGCCAGTGCTGCCGGTCTGCAAAACTGGGGACATTTACTAACAAAACACTCGCTGCATATGCATGAGGGGAAAGAGCAAGCATTAGAATTGTGCAAATTGTTAATACGACACTTAAAGTTTGCTCCTCATTAAAGCTAATGGCACACACATTTATCCATATTCATCAAAGTAGGAGGGGAACGAGTGAACGGACGAGATGAAAGGGCCACCTGTGGCAGGTGAAGAGATGTGGTCCGTCTCTCCATCTCTCTCTTCTCCGTATCTATCTCTCAAGCTCCAAGCACAACTTCACCTACTGATGCTAATGATGTCCCTCCTACTCCATTCCCCTCAGGGAGAGCTGCAACACACACACATACTGTACACACTCATCCTCCTGGGACTTTAGCATTCTATTTCTATGGTTACCTGTAAGAATAATAATAATAACACTAATGGCTCCATTTGGCAGGGCTTTCTCATTCTGCTCTTGAGTGGCAGAGATCAAGGGATTGTTTATCTTTAAATGGACAGCTGAGACAGGAAGGGACTCAAGTCAAGCTGTGATTGAGCATATCTATTCAAGCGACAAGGTAGGACTGAGATGAATCACTATTCAAGGATCACCATGGAGAGGTCCTATTGATTCAGTTCTCGCAAAACGTTAAATAAAAGCACTGTAATCTAATAACAATCCATGATGTTGTTCTAATTTCATGATTTGAGGCTTTGTACAAAACTGCTTGGTTTGTCAATCACTTAATGCACAATGTTTTTGTATGAAGGTACGGTAGCTTCAAGGGAAACTGGTTTCAGATGGCTTACAAGGCACCACGCCTGATGATCTAGAACAAATTCGTTTGGGATTTAGACATATCAAAGCAAATATTTAATGAATGCAGTAGATATTTCTCTATTGCAAATGCATGATGTACAATGTTTTTAATTATTATTATTAAAATAGTACAATATATCTCTTTGTATATGGAATAATAATAGAACATTTGCGAGTTATAAAGTCAGAGATATAAACTTGCAATTCTGACTATTTTTCTCAGAATTGTGATATAAACTCGCAATTGCGAGTTATGAAGACAAAATAATAGAGACATAAACTCGCGATTCTGAAAAATAATGTCAGAATTGCAAGATATAAACTAAATATAAATATAAAATATAAACAATTCTGACTTTTTTAAGATTTTGAGTTTATATCTCGCAACTGACTTTTTTCACAGAATTGTGAGTTTATATCTCACAATTCTGACGCAAATGCGAGTTATAAAGTCAGAATAGTGAGATAAAAACTTACAATTCTGAGAAATTATGTCAGAATTGTGATATAAACTTGCAATTGTGCCTTATAAAGTCAGAATTGCTAGATATAAACTCTTTTTTTTAGACTTTGAGTGTATATCTCACAACTGTGACTTTTTTCTCAGAATTGCAAGTTTATATCGCAACTCTGACTTTATGTGCAACTGCAAGTTACCAAGTCAGAACTGTCAGATATAAACTTGCAATTCTGAAAACATATCAGTCTTTCTTCCCCCTCAAAATTGGACTTTATAACTCGCAGTTGTGAGTTTATATCTCTCAATTCTGCGGAAAAAACTCAGAATTGTGAGGTATAAACTCACAGTTGCAAGAAAAAAAGTCAAAACATCATGCAATTCTGAGAAAAAAAAAAGTAAGCTATAGAAGCACATTTCTGCCACTGAATACAATTTTTTAAAAAAGGTAATTGGGACTTTTTTTCTCATAATTATGACTTTTTTTAGAATTGTGTGATACAAACTTGCAATTATGATTTTTTTTTTCCTCCAAATTGTAAGATATAAACTTGCAATTACAAGTTATAAAGTCAGAATTGTGAGATATAAACTTGCAGTTCTGAAAAATGAAGTCAGAATTGTGATATAAACTCGCAATTATGAGTTATGAGACATAAACTACATATAATCTCACATTTCTGACTTTTTTGACTTTAAGTTTATATCTCGCAATTGTGACTTTTTTCTCAGAATTGGGAGTTTATAGCTCACAATTGTGACTTCATAACACGAAAATGTGAGTTATCAAGTCAGAATTGTCAGACTTCATAACTCGCAATTGCAAATTTATATCTCTCGATTCTGAGAAAAATACTCAAAATTGTGAGAAAAAAGTCAGAATTGTGAGTTTGTATCACGTGATTCTGAGGAAAAAAGTCAGAATTGTGAGTTGTATCACGTGATTCTGAGGAAAAAAGTCAGAATTGTGAGATAAAAAGTCGCAGTAACATTATTTTTACTTTTTATTCAGTGGCAGAAACGAGCTTTCATAGAAAACAATGAGTATAGAGTGAAACAGCTAAATCAAGACTTTCATGTCGAGTGTACATCTGGCGTTTTGAGAGTTCTGCAGTCGTCTTTTTTTCATACACTGCTGAGAGCGTCATCGTCTGCTGGTTAACAACAAAATGCCCTCCCAGTTTACTGCTCTCATTTGCTCTTTCACACACGAGTGCATATGTGTTTCTATATATGTAATCTGTCACCTCCTCTGCAGTCTGCTTTGAGACTGATTCTGCAGGGACGCTGGAGGAAGTCTGGGGGAAACTGGGACAAATATCTGCCACAGACAGCTTGATTCTCTACACCACAAACCAAACTATTCTTTTAATGGGTATGGAGTTTGCTTAAAACCCGGGCGCACTCTTTCGCACTCGTTCTTTTATGCTTTCCCCTTGAACCTTTGTTTAAATAAGTTGTTTAACTAGATTGCATAGCCTCAAACCGCCCACAGTCCGTTCACAGAGTATCTGATGAAGATTACACACAAAACTGCTAACTTCTCTTCTATTTCTTCCTGTGTTTTCTGTGCAGTTGTTCACGAAAGGGTCCGTGCCATCTGAATGAGTTTTTCCACAGAGGTCTATTGTTGTGGCATAATCTATTTCGGGATAAACTCGCCCTTAAATGGCATGTAAAAACAAAAATTGTTATTGATCGCTTTATATACAGGTCTGTCCAAGCAGGCAGTTCTTGGCCAGAATGAGCAGAAATGTGGACGAAATTTTGGTAGGTGAAATTCAGGGACACATTTCTAACATTGATTTTACCAAGCTAACAAGCTGAATATCCTTTCAATCTAAAAAGGGAGATAATGAATGCAAAAAAAAGCTAATAAAATCATCTTTGAAATCAGGAAAATGTGGTCACGGTTCTTACCCTTGCTGTTTTCCTGTGAGAAAATGTTAATTAGGTCAACCCGCTGATCTTGTGTGTGTGTGTGTGTGTGTGTGTGTGTGTGTGTGTGTGTTCACGTGTGTGTGTTAAGCCTAAAGTCTCAGGCCAAGCTGCACTGAAGCTTAACTCAGGAATCCAGTTGTTATCTGCACGTTGAGCAGCTCTTGGCTGTCATACTGGTACTCCTCCTAATAAAGGATAATTTACCCAAAAATCATTTACTCACTCCTAAGCCGTTCCAATCCTGTTTGACTTGTTTTTTTTCCCCTGTGGAACACAGAAGGTGATTTATAGAAATATCCTGTTTTCAATTTAATAAGCGGTAATGGCATTTTTGTTGACTGTATATCTTTTGCAGTGAACACTGGAGTGAATAATGACTTTTCAGTCTGCTTGTTATACAAAAACTGATATACTCTTCTGCTGAAAAGACACTGTAATGTTTTGAGTCTCTTAAACTAACCAAGGCTGCATTTATTTGATTAAAAATACAGTAAATATTATTACAATTTTAAATTCTTGTTCTATTTAAATATATTGTGAAATGTGTTTTTATTCCTGTGATGGCAAAGTTGAATTTTCAGCGTCATTACATTATTACTTAGTCTTCAGTGTCACATGACCCTTCAGAAATCATTCTAATATGTGACCCTGGACCACAAAACCAGTCTTAAGTCACTGGGGTACATTTGTAGCAATAGCCAAAAATACATTGTATGGGTCAAAATTATTGATTTTTCTTTTATGCCAGAAATCATTAGGATATTAAGTAAAGATAATGTTCCATGAAGATATTTTGTAAAATTCCTACTGTAAATATATCTAAACTTTTTGATTAGTAATACACATTGTTAAGAACTTCATTTGGACAACTTTAAAGGTTTTATTTTCTCAGTATTTAGATTTTTTTGCACCCTCCGATTTCAGATTTTCAAATAGTTGTATCTCAAACAAATATTGTCCTAGGAAAGCTTATTTATTCAGCTTTCAGATTATTTCTAAATCTCAATTTTGAAAATTGACACTTATGACTGATTTTGTGGTCCAGGGTCACATATGCTGATTTGCTGATTTTAAAAAAATTTTCATTTTTTTAATTGACTATCCTTTTAGTATCCTATAGTTCACCCAAATTAAAAATTCTGACATTAATTGCTCACCCTCATGTCGTTCCTAACTCATAAAATCTTGAATGCACGTCGAAGTCTAACATGAAATTGTTGAATAAAGTTCCGATTTTGCGCACAAACAGTATTCTCATAGCTTCATAAAATTACGATTAAACCACTGATGTCACATGGACTATTGTAACAATGTCCTTACTACCTTTCTGAGCCCTAAACGTGGTAGTTGCGTTGCTGTCTATGCAGGGTCAGAAAGCTCTCGGATTTCATCAAAAAAACCTAAATTTGTGTTCTGAAGCTGAACAAAGGTCTTACCGGTTTGGAACGACATGAGGGTGAGTAATTAACGACAGAATTTTCATTTTTGAGTGACTATCCCTTTAAGACTCACCACGCTAATGAGTGTCCCATAGGGCCGCTACTTGTGAACCGTGTTTAAACAGTCCAGCCACTAATCCTTAATCTACAAACATGGTACCTGAACTTTGGCCTCACTTGTACCAAGCACCAAGAGTAGATTGAGGAATGGAGTCAGAGAGAGATGGCCGAGAGAGGCTGGTTTTATTACTGTACTCCTGTCCCTTAGCAACTGTGGGAAAAAGGAAAGTCTCACCCTCAGGGACACGTCAACGAATGGAGGTGATGATTCCAGGGGCTTGAAGAGAGCTGAAAAGAGAGTATGTAGGTTATGCGCTCTCTTACTTTCCTTCTCACTTTTTCAATGTCTCCCGCTCTCCCTTTTCCTCTTTTTCTCTCTGTCACAAAGTCCCACCCTCCTACCGCCCCTTCCAGACCTTCGCTAGTGCCGACACCGCGCGCAGCTGTCGAGTGATTGATGTCATCTCTGAAAGCTGTCAAGAACTCCCTTCTTTCGTTCTATCTACAAAGAAAAAAAACTTCTCTCGTACGCAGCAGGCTCGCCTAAGTATCGCACATTTATCTTGACGCCTCACAGGTTGTGGTAAACCGAGGTGAATTTATACCATGCCATTGGGATTATTTTGTGCTGTGGATAAAAATCTCAAATAAGTAAATATTTCTGAAAAACTTTGAGCTATTTTTCTTTCTTCCTTTCAACAATGGCAGACCTTTCTTCAAGTGAATATTAATTCCTTTCACTCCAGAAATCTGAATTTCATTAAGGCCGCTCTTAATCCGTGTTCTGAGGAGCTGAGTGCGTATTGACAGAGCTTAAGATTCGGTAGGTTTACACCTCGCTCATTTAAAAAGCTGTCCATCAGAGTGTTTATTCAGCGAATGTAAATTCACCCCCAATTACCATTCAGTTCCACGCGGCTTTAAATCCCAAAAAAAGAAATCTTCATCCCAGACAATTCAGATGGCCACAATAACTTAATCCTGAGATAATTAAGACAAGTCTGGTGAGGACAGTATTTCGAATGCACAACACTTCAAAAGAGACGCCATTTATGTTTGTTAAAAATTTTTTGTTTTACCCCCTCGATTTGCATTTTTTTCCCTCCTGTCACATCCTTATTATCCCAAACTCTTGCCACATCCTCTATGACTCACTGTGATTTAGAAGCCTCCCTTATTTCTTTGTGTATCTGGATTTCTTCCTTAACGTTATATCTTTGTTATTTAACAATGCGTGGTGTCGCCTACATCCACTACCAGTCAAAAGTTTTTGAACAGTAACATTTTTTGTTTCTTCTTTCTTTTTTAGTCTCTTCTGCTCACCAAGCCTGCATTTATTTGATTTAAAGTACAGCAAAAACAGTCAAATTTTGAAATATTTTAACTATTTCAATTAACGGGTTTCTAGTTAAATATATTTTAAAATATAATTTATTCCTGTGATTTCAAAGCTGAATTTTTAGTATCATTACTTCAGTCACATGATCCTTCAGAAATCATTCTAATATTCTGATTAGCTGTTCGAAAAAAAATGTATTATTATTATTATGTTGAAAACAGCTGAGTAGAAATTTTTCAGGTTTTTTTGATAAATAGAAAGTTCAGAAAAACAGCATTTATCTGAAATAGAAATATTTTGTAACATTAAAATCATTTAATTTAATCAATTTAAAGCATTCTTTCTAAATAAAAGTATTAATTTATAAATGGTATAGTGCATAATGTTACAAAAGCTTTTTATTTCAGATAAATGCTAATCTTTGGATCTTTCTATTCATCAAAGAATCCTGAAAAAATGGGGGAAAAATTACTCAACTGTTTTAAATATTGATAATTAATAACAACAACAATAATAAATGTTTCTTGAACAGCAAATCAGCATATTAGAGTGATTTCTGAAGGATCTTGTGACACTGAAGACTGAAGTAATGATGCGGAAAATGTAGCTTTGATCACAGGAATAAATTACATTTTTAAAAATATTCAAATAGAAAGCAGTTATTTTAAAAAGTAAAAATATTTCACAAATAAATGCAGGCTTGGTGAGCAGAAGAGACTTCTTTAAAAAACAACTTTTGACTGCTAGTGTACATTACTGTTGTCCCAACATTTGTTATGATTTTTATGATGTTGCTACATTTATTTGATCAAAAACACAGCCAAAACAGCAATACTGTGAAATATTACTACAAAAAAAAATGTAATTTATTCCTTGAATGCTGGAAGCTGTGAAAGTGTATCATCTCTCATGCATCCTGAATACTTATGCATCGCCTTTAAGCGCCTATGTCATCTTCATAACTGCATTTCCACATTGTACAACTCATGACTTCACCATTAATTTTCCTTCTAGAAGCCATAGAGAGAAACTAGATGACTCATTTTGTGTGCATTTTTCAGTACCGTCAACATTTTCATGCACAGACTAAAAACAGCCAGACCGTGGTCAGGGGAGTACCAGATCTGATGTGTACTTGGAAGGAACGAGAAAGAGGAAGGCAGAGAAGACGAGAGCAATTGTGTGGTGAATTCGAGGCCTGTGTTTTCTCTGTTTTCTGATGGGGGGGAAATGGGCAACAATTAGACTACAGCGTGTTTCAGTGTGCTCATCTGTTTTGGAAGGCAGCGGTGAGACAAATGTGGGGGAGTTGCTGTAATGGAATAAAGAAGAAAGAAGAAATGAGGGTGGATACAGAGTGGAAAGCAGTGTAGAGGTAAATCGTAGCTTAATGAGTAATGCATGATGTATGTGTCATCATAGGATAGGCTGTACATTTGCCCTGATCCACAACAGCGCAACTAGGGTCAAATGTGTTTCTCTCATCTACACAAATTCATTTGTCATCCTCTGTCGTCTATTGCAGCATCACAGCACAATAAAGCAAATAAAAATCATCATGATATAACTCTATGCGATAATTAACAAACAAAAGTGACTCAGAATGTGACTCAGGATTGATAGATACAATAGTAATATACCAATAATTAAATAATTGTAAAAAGTAATTACAAAAAGTAGTTTTTAGTTCTTCATTTTAGTTTCAATGTCAACTGGCTTTTTTCCCCTCAGCCGTAATATCTAAGCAGCGTCTTTATGAGATGTTTAAGATTTCATACTGCGGCTCAAATCACGTTTGTCAAAACAGCTTGCAATAAAAGTTTTTTTTTCAATATCGTATACTCCTAATCCTTGCTTTAGTGTGCTCTCTCCAACTCTTTGTCTTCCAGAAGTGAGACATATCCTGGGATTCTACCTGATTGAACCTGTCCTTGAGCATATTTCCAGTTAGATCGACTCGCCCTGAACTCCCTCCCCGCCTTTTCTCACCCTTGTCTGGCCTGTGTAAATAAGTCATCAATGGCTGTAGAATAGCTGTGTTATTCAAAAAGAGAGATGGCCGAGGAGAGGAAAGACGAGGACAGGTGGTTATTAAAAGGGAGGGGAGGAGAGGAAAGAACTGCTGAGACCTGCTTCCGTCCGTTCCGACTGTAATTACCGGAATCGTTATGCCCATTCAAACTGAATCCAAACCCCTGCCCACTCAGATTTTTTTGAGCTAAGTTGATGTTATTAGTCAGAAAAAACAAATCATGCTAAACAGAAACTGTAAAACGGGACTATCATGTATTAGACGTTAAGTAAATTAAGTAATAACCATTAAGAAGTTAAACATGTTTTATTCCCTCTCTTTCCTTATTTTGCCTTGGGCACCAAGTGAGTCAAGACAGCCACAGTGCCCTCAAAATGCAAAGGGTAATTAAAATCTCATCTGACATGAAACTGACAGGAATGAGATACCCCAGTTTGCAGATATAAAAACATATAAGAAGGCCAGAGATTCACAGTTTACTCACTAGTGCAGGCGACAGATGGGGGGTCGGAGAGGGCTCTGTAGTAGCCGTCCTCGCAGTCACATCTCCATGAGCCCTCTCTGTCGTTATAACTGTGTGCGGGACAACGGGAACACTGAAGATCCTGAGATGAAGACTTGTAGAATCCACGACCACAGGCTGGATGGTGATGGAGAAAAAGAGAAAGAGAATTAGCATGTGTTCACATTTTGTATCATCTAGTGATTGGATCAGACTGGCCCATAAGCACTCTTATAAAAAAAAAAACAAATGTATCTTTAATATTTTAATTGTTTCTTTTAGACACAAATGAGATTCAGTGTAGTGCAAATGGAGACTTTACAGCTTCTCAGATTCTCAGACAGTGGCCATATGTGTCTCCTCTACGGTTTTGCAATCAAAAGTCAGAGATTTTATGAAGTCAAACAATTCTAATTCAATTCTCAAATGAGCAAATAATCTGAGATACGCTAACCATATGAATTATATTTTTATAGCCTATTTATAGCCAGTGTTGTTATAGTTGAAACTAAAATTGAGAAAACATATTCTTTGTATAAAATAAAATAAAA
>JAHKKF010527897.1:0-44729 GCA_019740295.1 Labeo calbasu | reverse complement strand
CACAAATACTGGCACCCTTGGTAAATATGAGCAAAGACAGCTGTGGAAATAAATTTGCATTGTTTATCCTTTTGATCTTTCATTCACAAAATCACAAAATTCTAACCTTTCACCGCAGTAAAACAATGGAAAGTAGGGGGGAAATCACATTATAAAATAAATGTTTTTCTCTAGTTCCTGTTGACCACAATTATTAGCACCCCTAGACATTATTATGAGTAAAATATCTCTGAAGTATATTCCCATCCATATTTACATGTTTTAGCAAACCAGGCTGACTTAGAGCATGAAGTTGTCCAGCCATGATATCCTGTTTTACAGGATTATAAATATGAGGAACACAAAGGCCAAATTCCCTCAATCGTCCATCACAAGGAGTAAAAACAAAAAATATAGTTCTGATCTGCGGGACAAGATTGCTGAGCTTCACAAAACGGAAAGAGGCTGTAAAAAAACAGCTAAAGCATTGTAAATCCCCATTTCATCCATCAGGGCAATAAGTAAGAAGTTCAGATCAACTAAAAATGTTTCATATCTTCCTGGAAGAGGACGTGTGTCTATATCGTCCTAATGCATGCTTAGGAGGAGAGTTTAAGTGGCCAAAGACTCTTCAAAGGTCACAGCTAAAGAACTGCAGAGATTAGTTGAATCTAGGGGCCAGAAAGCCTAAAAAAAAAATTAAAATACCCCTACATCACCACATATTGTTTTGAAGGGTTTTAAAAAAAATACTGCTCGCTAATCCAAAATCAAACTCCAGCATATTCAGTTGTCAGACACAACTGGAACTTTAAATGAGACTGGCTTCTATTGTCAGATGAACCTTAAAAAAAAGCTTTTTAGCAGCTAACCCACCAGACGTGTTTGGTGCAAACATTGGTAAAAGTACCACATGCCCATGGTTAAATATACTGCTGAATTTTTTCAGCCGGAGTTCCAGGACCTCTTGTTCAGATGCATGACATCATGGTTTCTATCAAATACCAACAGATAAAAAATCTAACCTTGACTGCCTCTGTTAGAAATCTTTTAATTGGATTCTAAAACATCAAAATCAACACAAAAATGTGTCACTGAGCACAAAATGAAGCTTCTGTCATGGTTGTCTCAGTTCCCTGACCTGAACCGTAGAAAATCAGTGTGGTGAACTGAAGAAAAGAAGCACCAACATGGAGCTGGGAATCTGAAGGATATGCAGTGATTATGTATGAAGGAATGTTCTCTGATCTCTTGTTAGGTGTTCTCCAAACCCACCAGGGATTATAAGAGAAATTTCAGAGCTGTTATGCTGGGAAAAGGACTTTGCAATAATTGGGTGCCAATAACTGGCCAACATGAACTAGAGAAAAACATTTATTCCATAATAAGATTTTCCCCCCACTGTTAATCTTTTTACTTCAATTAAATATTAGAATTTTGTGTTTTTTTTTTTAATGAAAGATCAAAAGGATAAACAATGCAGATTTATGTCCATAGCTGCCTTTGCTCATATTTACCAAGGGTGCCAATATTAGTGGAGGGTGCTGTAATAGTAAGAACTGGTCCCTAAAGTGTGATCAAAAAGGTCTGCATAATACAGAAATTTGAAATATAACAATCCTGAAATACACAAGGACCTTAAGTGTTTATGTTTTACTATGAATAGCTGCTCAATCAAAAAGATGAAGGAAATAAAATATCCACAATTACAATATAAACACCAATAATTTATCAATAGTAGAAAATACACAAAACGCTTGGAATAAATGTGCGCTGCTCTTTGATTGCGAACTTTCACATTGGTCTTTATAACATGAGGCTATCATATGGATTCAGAAGATTTTAAATACACTGAGGGGGGTGGGGGTTGATTATGGGGGTAGTTTGCTAGAGTTTTCCCTCTATTCCTCACTTTTCAATAGCTTTGTATGTGCGCATTTTACTTTCACTTTCGAATTAGCGGCAATTGGGCATCAGTTGACTGAATGGACAACAACAAAACAGTACAATGACGAATTCACTTATAATAAAATGAATAAAAATACACCATGCTATAAATAGTCCTAATATAAAATAACAAGTAACACAAAGTTTAAATTTAAAAGACTGAAAATCAACAAATCACCTTAGATAAACAGCACAAGTCAACAGGCTTTTCAAAATCCAAAATATTTTTAAAACAGCCGCTTTTACATTTAATTTCTAAACTTAATCTTCCACCATCATCGTCTGTCTGACCTCACTCTTCTTGTCAGTCAGCATGACTCACTAAATGAAATCTGACTACTGCTGCTGCGGTTTGGCACTCTGCATTAAACAGCCACATTCAGTTTTTAATTGTGGTGTCTGTTCTCTAACTGAACTAAATTATTTTTATTACTATTAAAAATCAAAACAGCGGTAAAACATAATATCCTCCAACACCGACTATCACAACATGCCTAATGGATAAATCTGATATGGTGCTGAATTGCTGTTGGTTATTGCTGTTGTTGTAGATTATTGCTGCTGCAAAACAAGTACAGGAACTTGCTACTGCCAATATATAGCGCTGATTTGCTGCTGTGAGTAATTAAGACATATGGTAGTAGACATACCCATAGCAGATCTATTACAGGTGGAGCTGGGAAGGTGGAGGGTTTCAGAGGAACTCGGAAAGTGTGCTGCAAAATGCTCTAGTGAATGCTAAACAGCCATTTAAATGTGAAGCAGTAAGCTCACTGGCTGCGTATGCAACATGAACCAATCAGCTTCTGCCAAGTAATTTAACGCTGTGAATATCATTAGTTTGCATTCATGACAGAACTTGTCATTTGAATGCTTACATATATAGCACTTTTGTGCCATTTTATAAAGTTGGCAGCTGCAGTGTCCATTCTAATTTTGTGTTCTACAGAATAATACTGTATAAATAAATAGCTTTTTGAACTATCCCTTTAATATTTGAAGGAACGGCTTCATGAATAAAACAAAATAAAAAGCCTGCCTTGGTCACACTATATATGCGGGCCATTAAAAATCTATTTTTGTGCTTTTTCATCAAATTCAGAGAATGGCTTTTCGTCATGGTGTTAGTACCTTTGCATGTGGCTGCTGAAAGGTGACTCTTGAATTGTTGACCAGGGCAGAATACCTCAACAGGTTGGTGGGTGTAGCTGGAAATCTGTGTAAACTTCCTGTCTGGCTGTGTAAGACAGACGAGAAGCAGATATGCACAGTGTCCTTCAGGGCTTTCAGCTGTGACTCCTGCAACAAATTAAGTGCGACATCACATGAGATTAATGGGCAAATGTTTATCACGCTGTCATCTTATCCTTTTGTCCTCAAAGCATTTATCTGTTCATTTGCTCCATGCTCACTGTCAAAATTGCAAAATCCCTGGCCTAATAAGATAATAGAATTCATCCTCAAAGTTTACATTTTAAAAGATAGCAGAAGAGAAAAACAGTAAAGCTAACCTGGAATAACGAAACGGATGAGCTCCTGACTTACCTTATCCAGTGCTGCCTTCTCCAGTTCATCTTTGGCTACTTTGAGTTTATTCTCCAAGTCCATCAGTTGCTGACCCTGCACAGAAGAGCCGTTAAACCTCTTATTATCTTACCAAAATGACATAAGCATTAGTTCAAACTGTGTATTTACAGCTGAGGTCAAAAGTTTACATACACCTTGCAGATTCAGGAAAATGTTAATTAATTTACAAAAATAAGAGGGATCATACAAAATGCATGTTATTTTTTATTTAGTACTGACCTGAATAAGATATTTCACATAAAAGATGTTTGCATGTAGTCACAAGAGAAAATAACAGTTGAATTTATAAATAACGCCATTCAAGTTTACATACGCTTGATTCTTAATACTATGTTGTTACCTGAATGATCCACAGCTGTGTTTTTTTGTTTAGTGATAGTTGTTCGTGAGTCCCTTGTTTGTCCTGAACACTTAAACTGGCTGCCATTCTTCAGAAAAATCCTTCAGGTCCCACAAATTCTGTGGTTTTTCATCCTTTTTGTGTATTAAACCCTTTCCAATTAAGACGGTATGATTTTGAGATCCATCTATTCACACTGAGGACAACTGAGAGACTCAAATGCAACTATTACAAAAGGTTCAAATGCTCACTGATGCTCCAGAAGGAAAAATGATGCAGTAAGAGCCGGGGGTGAAAACTTTTGAACAGAATTAAGATGTCTACATTTTTCTTATTTTGCCTAAATATCACATTTTTTCATTTAGTACTGCCCTTCAGAAGCAACAGAAGATACATAGATGTTTCCCAGAAGACAAAATAAGTTAAATTTACCCTGATCTTCAAATTCAAAAAGTTTTCACCCCCCGGCTCTTAATGCATTGTGTTTCCTTCCGAAGCATCAGTGAGTGTTTGAACCTCCTGTAATAGTTGCATATGAGTCCCTCAGTTGTCCTCAGTGTGAAAAGATGGATCTCAAAATCATACCTTCATTGTTGGAAAGGGTTCAAATACACCAAAATGCTGAAAAACCAAATAATTTGTGGGACCTAAAGGATTTTCTGAAAACAGCAGGCAGTTTAACTGTTCAGGACAAACAAGAGACTCAAAAAAAAACACAGATGGATTTTATTTTGGTAAAATAATTAACATTTAGCAGATTCTGCAAGGTGTAAGTAAACTTTTGATCTCAACTGTATAGATATAAGTCTAGAGATGTTTATATTTAGCATGTGTATACAGAATTGTTTAAAAATTATCCAAAAATTGGCTGTTTTTTTTTCAAGGTTTAAAGTAGATCAAAATCTGTGTGTTCACAGAGATTGTGGATAATGAGCAAACTAACCAAAGAACCACAAATGTATTTTCTGCTAGATTTATATTTAGATCTTTTCATCTCTAGATTTATCTATATATACTGTAATATACTTCTGGTGGCATGAACTCTACCGTGATTGCTTAAATAATTGAGCGTGATGCTCTTCATTCAGGCAGAACTACATAATGACTTGCCCTCGGTATGTCATTAGTTTAGTTTCATAAATATTGCTATATGACTGTGATGCTGTTTGTGCAGCCGACAACAGACTCATTGAGATGTGCACAGGTGATAGAGATCGCCCATCTGGGATGATTAGCACAGTTATCTGGGAGATGAAAAGTAGCACGCTTGGATATAAGAGAGAAATTCTGTATTCATTTCTACAGAATGAACCTAGTTCCATAACAGTTCATGAACAGGCCATGATTTTCACAAGTCTGAATGTTCTTGAAATCATAAAAAAGATAAAGAGTCATTTTGTTTGTGCTAAAAAGCCATTCATTTCTGAATATCTTTTCAGAACAAGTTGAAACCTTTAGAAACTACTAAAGCCTTTAGTTTTGTACAAGAAACAAAATCAATGTAAGAAACATCAGTCTAAAGAAAAATAGCTCTAAGATAGTGTTTTTCCCAGTGGTTAAGCATGGACATACGCACAAAGTTAATACACAACAAAAGTTTGGAAGTGAAAATAAGATTAATATGGCTGGCTGGATAAACCAAATAAATCTTTAATATTTTATTTTGTATTACACTGTATTAAATGTGCTTGTGACTCTATATGAATGCTCATTGTTATGCCGGCTGACAAATTTATAGCATTGTGGGATATTTTCCAGTGTGGTTTGTTTTCAATAAATATAATATTACCATAATCACAGTAAATTGTGGAACATCCAAATTGCTGGTTAAGCAGCTGCCGATTAAAAAAAAAAAAAAAAACTGTATTCAAAGTATAATTAAAAGAAAGAACATTGCAATCATACTGATTGTGTCTTATAACAAGCTATTATGCCATTGCTGTCACATTTTAATCTATTTAATCTTTAATCTATCTGTAATTATTTTCACAGACTTCTTTCAAAAACAACATAGGAGACCCACCAAAGCGATGGATCACAAAAGCTGAATCTTAAACAAGAATGGTCTAATGCCACAGGAACCGAAGAGAACTGATGGTAGATCAGGTGATGCCGCACTAAGCAAATGGTACTGCTTTATATCAATATGTTTTTGATAAACAGCAGTGCCACACAATATGCAACAGTCTATGACTAATTTGACACATACACATGCATATTTCAGACACCTCACTCCAATACAACGAGACATGTTAGTGATAAATAGCAGCACTTTGAATAAGAAAAAAATCTATTTAATTCTGGCTAGATCTGGGGAAAATACTTTGACAAAGCAATCTTGCTCATTGTCCTTCTCTAGCTTTTTGCCGTGCTAGCCTAAGCCTCTGAATATTCTTCCTTTGCTTCCCATTACCGAACAATGCCTCTTCAAACCGACTCGTACTTAAAAGGCAACTCTAGATACAAACTCTGAAAAGAACTTCTTTAATCATGAATATAAAAGGAGGAAGGATAATCTTCCTACATCGATTTCAAACAGCGAAGGCAGAAATAGACGTACAGCCTAGATAAAAACACATTAGAGGCAGGTAAGCCCAGATTGGATATTGCTCTTTGAAAAGGTTGGAGCAGGCGCCTCCACTAACAAAAATAATAATTCCTATTCTTTCTTAAAAAAAAGACCCAACATGTTTTACAACATGTGTAAGCCTGTCTTGCCGATTAAGAAGCAATGGTTTTAAAGTGATGCACTTTGTGTGAAAACCCAGTGTTTGTATGATGGTACCAAAGGGCAATGTGCTGGAAATATCAGCTGACATTTTCCCATCTAACACTGCAAATAAGAGAGGAAAGGTCAACCTGCATGGCAGGAAAGGTCACTGTTTTTTACATGAATCTTCACTCTCATCTCACATGAAAAGGTCAAACCATTCAATTAGAATGCACATATTACTCCTAATTTCTTTTATTTGGCCAAAAATGCTGATTATTATGTATGATTTTTAGGACTGTGACATTCACATTGCTTTGTTTCCGCTTTCAAAAACATTTCAGAAGCCAGTGTGGTTAAAAGCGGTTACAGACCCCATTTAGCATGAAAGGTTTGTGATTTTTAGAGCATTTGTTGAAGCTCTAAATGTTTGCATATTCCAAAAAGTTGCTAAAACTAACTTCTAACAATTGAATTTGACATTATTTTTCTTCTGGTTAGAATTTATACAATACAGTTCCAAAGTTTGGGGTCAGTAAGTTTGACAAAACATTTCTAATGTTACGAAAGATTAAAAATGCTGTTATGTTGAACTTTCAATTCATCTAAGAATCCACAGAAATATTAAGCAGCATTTTTTTAAAAAAAACACTAATAATAAAAAATGTTTCTTGAGCACCAAATCAGCATATCATGATTTCTGAAGGATCATGTGACACTGAAGACTGGAGTAATGATGCTGAGAATTCAGCTTTGCCATCACAGAAATCAATTTTATTCTAAAATACATTAAAATAGTAGACCAATTTGGAGTAGACGTCACAGTTACAGTTGAGGTCAAAACTTCACAACCCCCTTGCAAAATGTTAATTATTTTACAAAAATAAGAGGGATCATACAAAATGCATGTTACTGTTTATTTAGTACTGACCTAAATAAGATATTTCACACAATAGATGTTTACATATAGTCTACAAGAGAAAATAATAGTTGAATAGTTACATTTATAAAAATGTTAAACCTCGTTTAAAATTTACATCCTCTTGATTCTCAATACTGTGTTTTTACCTGAATAATCCACAGCTGTGTTTTTTGTTTAGTTATAGTTTTTCATGACTCCCTTATAGTTAAACTGCCTGCTATTCTTAAGAAAAATCCTTCAGGTCCCACAAATTCTTTGGTTTTCCAGCATTTTCGTGTATTTGAAATTTGGAATTTAAAGAGCAGGGTACATTTAACTTATTTTGTCTTCTGGGAAACATGTAGTGTTGGGTTCGAGTCCACCTAAGTCGAGTCCGAGTCTTTAACCAATCGAGACCGAGGCGAGTCCGAGTCCAAAATGGGCCGAGCCGGAGTCGAGTCCGAATCCAAGGAAACACTACTGTTTGTCAGTATCTTAACATTGTTTTAACCCAGGGGTGTCCAAACTCGGTCCTGGAGGGCCTGTGTCCTACAGAGTTTAGCTCCAGCCCCAATCAGACAATCAGACACACTTGAACCAGCTAATCAAGCTCTTAATAGGCATACTAGAAACCCCCTGGCAGGTGTGTTGAAGCAATTTGGAGCGAAACCAAGGACCAGAACCGAGTTTGGGCACCCCTGTTTTTAACCTTTACAACTAGAAAAACGCAATGTCAGTTGAAATGTAACAAATAGCAAACGTTTAGTGGATCTTGCCATTTTGATTTTTGATTTCACAACATCTCATAATTAGTGTCCATGCTCTGCTTAGTAAACTTAAAGTCATGTAACAGAAGTTATGGCTGACCTATGTAATGTGACATATTTTGGAGTGAAACAGGTTTTAGAATGTGAAAAATTATAGGGCGGGACCTGACTTTATTCACTGATATAGTAAATGTATAAATTCAAGGGTGGGGGTAAAGGAGTAGGTATCCTGGTGAATGGGACCTTAAGAGCAGAAATGCACTTCTTATCTCTGAATGTGGCTGTGTGTTTTGGGTTGTATATGACTTTTTTTTTTCTTGGATGAAAATGAGGCTGTGAGGGATAAATCTAGTCTTTACAATGACACACACTGTGCATAAAGCCCTAAATATACTTTCCATAAGTCACAGTCAACTCACACCTGTTTTATTTTTAAATGCATTTATAGATACATTAATTACAATAATTTACATTACATAAGGAATAACTGATGATGGGCCATTGAATTATTTGAAAATTATGCACACCCAAGGTGGTTTTGGACCCATAAAAACTATTTTTCTTTAAAGTTAGAAACTGCCACCATGTTAAAAAAAAATTCAATACAGAAAAAAATAACTAATGTAAGTAAAACATTCTCAAGCTTACTGAAGGCAAGTAAACACTCCAAGTATTACTTACAAGCAAAAGTATTAATAAATATAATAATCAAAAGTACAAATAAAATAATATTTTTAAAAAATAGATTTTTTTTAATAGAATTTTTAGTTTTTGAAAGTTTTTTTTAGGTAGGTCTATATAAAGGCTACTACAGAAATAGACTACAGACATTTCATGAAGTAATAAATGTTCAAATAAAACAAAATCTTCATTGTATACATTAAAGATGATTCTTATTACAGTTAATAAGTGATTCACTCAATAACAGTGAGTGATTTTCTCTTTTTCTTTTGTTGTTTGATTAATATTTATGACGCAGTCGGCGGCTGCAGGTTTACGCTTTGACTTTTGCTAAGATCTGACGCACAGATCAAATATTTTGACACATCAGTATTTCTCCCAACTGTTCAGGTTTACTTAAGACAAAACCGATTGCATTTACATGAATAGTCTCCAAGACGAGCATGTGTGTAGCAATAAAAGAACCTAATAGAAGTGAAAGAGAACTCTGCATTCGCACACTGACTGAGGGGCGCGTTCTGTGAGCGCGCTTTGAGTGTGTGCACACTTAAACCCGTCGGCTTTCAAGTAGCCATCTGGACAAGACTTAGAAACACATGCAAATACTAAATATCACTTTCGTGATAATGCATCGAGTCAGTGACATTTCCGTCAACTGTCTTTGGACTTTCCGTGTCCGAAAGGCTTGAGTCCGAGTCAAGTCCGAGTAAAAATGCATCGAGTCCGTGACAAGTCCGAGTCGCCTAAAAATTGTACTCGAGACCGGACTCAAGTCCCAGTACCCCAACTCTAGAAACATGTAACTATCTTCTGTAGCCTCTGAAGGACAGTACTAAAAAAAAAAAAATATGATATTTAGGCAAAATAAGAAAAATGTACACATCTCCATTCTGTTAAAAGGTTTTCACACCCTGGCTCTTAATGCATCGTTTTTCCTTCTAGAGCATCATTAAGAGCCGGGGGTGAAAACTTTTGAACAGAATGAAGATGTGCCCTTCAGAAGCTACAGAAGACACTTATTTGTTTTCCAGTAGACAAAATAAGTTACATTCACCCTGACCTTCAAATTCAAAACATTTTCACTCCCCCCTCATTCCATTGTTGGAAAGGGTTCAAATTCACAAAAATGCTGAAAAACCAAAGAACAGCAGGCAGTTTAACTGTCAGGACAAACAAGGGACTAATGAACAATTATCACTAAACAAACAAACTGTTACGTCCCAGGACGTATTTTCATTATTTCGTCATTTTTTTGGTTTTCCAATGTGGGGGCGTGGTCATATGCTCTGTGTCTGTGCTATGGTCTCTCTCTCTGTGTCTCTCTCTCTCTCTCGCTCAGGCAGAATCACCATCACCTGTGGCTCGTTAGGAGAGCGTGCCCGAGACTGAGAGCGGAGTACATGGTGGCAGTCCTGGGTTTGCATGAGAGAGACACACTTCTCCCCTGCTCCAGACTGAACTTAGTGGTTTTTCAGTATCATAGTTGTCAGCTTGAGTTTGTGTCGGGAATTAGCAGTGGCTAACAGTATTTCGGGGTGAACTGTCTGGAGGTAGTACCTGTCTTTTGTTCCATTTATTTATTAAGCTAAAAACAACTGCAAGAACCTCTACTCTTTTGAATTTTGTTATTTGTACACTGTTGTGGGAAGCGTAGGGAGAGAGTGCCTTTTTCTTTGGACTTTTCCTTCATCCCTGTTTTTGGTTCAGTTAGGAAGTAGAGGGAAATTTTATGTTGTTTATTTTCTCTTTTTTTTTGGAATTTGAGGTAAGTTAGTTGCTCCCTAAAATTAGTTAGCTGAATGTTTTGTTTGTTATTTTAGGCCTTGCTCTCTCCTGAGACATTGCTTCCTATCTCTTTGTTAAACTTATGGCCTCTTTTGTTGTAAATAAACTCCTACTTTTTTTTTTGTACCTCGAAATTGGTGTCATCTTCACTCTGGGACAGGGGACTGAAATGTGTTCTTGCCAGGTTTTTTTTTTTTTTATTATTATTTGTTTTTTTTCTTCATTGCTACTTCCCCTCTTAAACCCCTAGACAGGAGGGGAATGTAACAAAACAAAAAAACAAACAAAAAAAAAAAAAACAGCTGTGGATCATTCAAGAACACAGTATTAAGACTCAAGGGAATGTAAACTTTTGAATGGGTCATTTTTATAAATTCAACAATTAGGTAAACATCTAGCCCACATCATTACGTGAAATATCTTATTCAGGGCAGTACTAAATAAACAATAACATGCATTTTGTATGATCCCTCATATTTTAGTAAAATAATTAACATTTTGCAGATTCTAAAAAAAAAAAAACTTTTGACCTCAAATGTACGTCATTTGCAGATTCTAAACACGGATGTTTAAACGGACAGACTATGGATGAAACCTATTGGTCTATTCGGTCATTCTGAATTGGCATCCCACAGGGCTCTATTTTAGGACGTTAATTTTTAGTCTTTATTTTTTCCTGCTTGGTCAACTCTTAGGAAATTTAGGTTACAAGTATCACTTTTATGCCGACAACATGCTACTCTATATTCATCGTGAACATGGTTAGAGGGAGGCTGTCTCATTGCTCACTAAAGGTATCTCTGAGATAAAATTATGGATGGTTAACAATTTTCTGTGCCTAAACAGTGATAACACTGAGGTACTGCTTATTGTTTTGTTTTTTTAAGTGATTCTGTACTTAAGCTTCAAAGCAAATTAGGGAATCTAGGAATGATCTTTGAGCCCCTGAGTATTATCTCAACTTTTAACACCTTATATTCCAAATCAAAGTATTCACTCTTCTCAGAAGGGTTTGTTGGTTCTCCCTCAAACATGGTTTTTCTATATCTGCTCCCAGGTTGTGGAACCCACTTCCAGTTGAAATTCAAAAAGCAGTTTTAAAATGCATTTTTTTTCCCCCTCTTGCTTATTTTATTTCTCCTGTGCTCTTTTGTTTGATTTATTTTGTATTTTGTTCTAATTTTACATTGCAAGGCGCTTTGAGAAGCTCTTTTAAAGACACTATAAAAAAGTTAGTATTACACAATATTAAATTATTAGCATTAAGTGACATGTCCTGACTGACTGACGTAGTAAACTGAATGAGAAATATGTTGTATATGGTTACAGTAACAAGACAACACACAATAGTAAGCCAAACAGGACATTTAAGCTTCAGAACTGTGGTTAAACTGCTCAGGTAAAATCATCTTTTCAAGCAGGCGCTAAGGCCTCTGCGCACCATGCAAGGGTACAGTAATGACACACGCTCTTTGTTTGGTTCTTACCTTAAAAATTAAATCCTTTTTGCCGTACCTCAGCTCTTTCAGTTGGGCTTGGATTTTTTTGGACTGCAAAATGAAGATAAGAGAGAATGTGTGTTAGCTTATTCAAATAGTAAAATTGGTTTTAGATTGTGTAGCGGGGTTTTTGTGGCCACGCCGAAGTGTTCCTTTGTGAACGCTTGCTGGGCAAAGCTCCAATTCAAAGAAGAGACCTTCACTGAGCAAGAAAATATAAAACTCTTCCCTTCAGTGGACTGCAGGGACCACTCGATGACGCAAACACATTAACACATCAACACCAAGGCATACACACTCACACAATAACACTCACACCATGGTATGGTATTGTCTTGGCTTGTTGCCTGTGGATTGCTGCCACAGTTGTAAACATCTACAGACACACACACATGCACTGCTCTTTCTCTATAGCTTCAGTGTTTTCAGTAATCTCCTAGTAACTGAAGTGTACAGCACCTCCACAAAACTAATGAGACTTCATTAATCTCTCCACCTTAGAGAAGCAAAGTCATGTTGCCAATACACTTGCGTTTAGTTGTCTACCTTGCTAATTTTCTAGCTAGGAATGAGTAGAATGTTGAGTAGAAAGTTGGTTGCACTTAAGTCTAGAATCAACCTAGAAAATGTGTTTTTAAAAATATGGGTTCAATGATGTGACGCCTAAATTTTCTGTCTGATTTTTTATTTTAATTTTTTTCAGTTAAATTTGATTTAAATGCATTAAAAAGACGTCATACACAAGAATACCTCTCCCACATATGTACCAACTTAAATCTTCAAAAAACATAAGTTATTTGTAATATTTCTGTTATTCAAAGTGTCAAAACATGTGGTGCGACCGTCCGGCCATAACTTTTGTTATGGAAACATCTTTGAAATGACCCTAAATTTATTCAGATTAATTTTGGCATGATTTCCAGTGTTTTGTAATCCTGTATAAAATTGCAAAGCATTTGTATTTATATTTTCATCATAATATTCAAACAAACTTTTGTCAATAATTTCCATTTTATAAAATATTATGTGGTGCGACCATCAAGAAACTACCATTTGGGACTTTTATTTTGAAATCCATTCAAAGATTGGACGCTGCATCATATACGAAGTTACAACATTTGGAAATCATGTGGTATGACCTCAAAAAATAATAATGACTATTAGGTGATTTCTGCAAGTATTTATTTTTACTATAAATTTTATAGTTACCTTTTGTGGAAAGCTAGCTTGTTTTGTTCAGGTGGCCAATTCTGTGCTTGTAGATTTTTACTGAATTTGTCATGTGGTGCAACCAAATATCATGTGGTGCGACCACTGCACATAGTTTTCCATTATAGATATATGTCCCAGTTTGACATTTTTTGTGCCTTTATATTCAATTAATGGTTTTATACATAAAATGCCTTATTTTAGTATCATTTGGAAAAGATTTTTATGCAGTTTGGGTAATTTCAGATGGTTTATGTTTAATTTTTGTACAATATGAGAAAAAATGCAAAAAATAATCATTTAGAGCATGTAATTTTAGTTAGATAATTATGCATTTATTAGTAATTTATATATTTATTAATAACTATTTTAATCTATTTTACCAGATTCCACTGCCAAGCAAAGTAAAATAAACGCTTGCCATAGGCAGCAAGTTTATTCTGACCCTGCAGTCAAGCACAGACTCCAGATGTAATTTTCTACTGCAAGAAAGATTTTTATGATTTCATCTCAGAACCTGAGCCAGCAACCTCCCGCTATTCTAAATTGACCCTTTGCAAAGACCCGTCCCAAACCATGGCACTTTTATGCTACACATCATGTTCTCATGCAGCAAAAAATACATGACGAAGCAAAGAGGACACTGAGAACACGCCGACATACAAGACAGAGTAGGTTACTTTCAGTATTAAGTCTTAGAGTTCAAATTGTGTCTTTTTTTTTTTTTTTTAAAGAAATTCAAAAAAACAAATACTGTGGCTCTTTAATGTGACGTGACAGATCGCTGTAGCACCCCAGTTCAAGTGACATGTGAACCGATCATCTCTTACAAGTTATAACACAAAATAAATATGAAGGAACATCAAGGTATCTTGTTTCAAAGTTTAGAAATAATTGGGTCTTAAAAATGACAATTAATGCCATATGTTGCACTTTTCACATGTTTCTTTAAATTGATTTTTAGTGTTCTAAGATCTTTGTGTCATTTGGCGCAACCACTCATCATGTGGTGGGACCAATAATAGCAATAATTTTTAAATTAAATTAAAAATAAATTGTCTAGTTTCTGTGGCTGAAATATGAATCACTGCTACAGCATGCTTAAGTGGGTGTTTTTTTTTTTTTTTTTTTAATTATCAGTTTTAATTATCAGTGTTCTAAGATCTTTGTGTCATTTGGCGCAACCACTCATCATGTGGTGCGACCAATAATAGCAATAGTTTTTAAATTAAATTAAAAATAAATTATCTAGTTTCTGTGGCTGAAATATGAATCACTGCTACAGCATGCTTAAGTGGGTGTTTTTTTTTTTTTTTTAATTATCAGTTTTATGCAATTTACAGAAAAATAAGTCTGAAATTATCGAACAAAAATATGGTATCATTATTTACAAAAACTCAAATACTTTGTTTCTAAACACTTAAATCACTGAGAACATCTTAAAAAATGTTAAGGAAATTAATTTATTTTAATATAAATCATGGTTGCACCACATTACACTTTTTAAGGCTGCAGTCGATTCATCTAGATGAAAAAAAACACTAAAACCACTTAATTTAAAATTGTAATATGAATTTATGTGTACACAACATTCTTTTTTTTTTTTTTTTTGGAGAACTAACGCTTTTAATTCAATGTTTTATGTGCCGTTTCTTTGTAATTAATTGTAAAATGTACTAGCAATTTCTAAAAGAAAACTGTTCCAAGTTGTATTCAAAATGAAGCTCAAAAATCTAAGGGTGGCATCTGCATAGGTATGCATATCCATACCGGTTCTGCTAGGAGCAATATTATTTTTGGTCTGTATAGAAATGCTGCAGTATTTTCAACGGTGCGCACAACAGTCCGCTCAACATACCTCCTCTGCATGTATGTCACAGAGCTTGTTCCCGGACAGAAGTTTGTTCTTGAGGCTTTTATTCTGCAAAACAGGAAAAGGCAATAAATAGAGATATACTGTACCGACGGCTTTGTAACATCAAGCATGAAACAAGCCCCGACGTCTTGTTTTATCTAGGTAAATACACTCAATTTAATGGTACCCCTGTCCCTGCAGACAAAAGCAATGCTTCAACTGTTTCCATTGAGCTCATTTTGACAGTTCCCTCACCAGCTTATTGAAGCTCAAGGTGACCCAGGAGTATATGCCTCATTTCTGTAATAACCCGCAGTGGATGTCTTTATGGAAATAGATGATGGTAGATTAAGAATCAATACAGAGATGATGGTGGTGCTGAGTTTAATCTAGTGCTTTTCTCCACCTCCTCTTTTTTCTTTCTCTCTGTTCGTGTCCTTTTGCTTTTATTTTTTCTCTCATTATCTCTCTCTCCCTGCCTCAATTTCTCACTTCCTTTGTCTCTGTGTTGCTCTCAGATGCAAATGTACATGCTTTTAGTGGCAATGTCACCCAGTTTTAGACCCACCAGGATTTCGCAGGACTTTTTGCTGATAATTGCAGCCCCAAAAAATAACTGCATTTCCAGAGGCTTTTCTCTAAAATTGCCATGCTACTTGTGGTATTTTTGGCGTTGTTTTGCAGTTAAAACCCAGAAACAATCATGCAGTTAGTGTTAGTGATAGAAGTGCAATTACCTGTAATTACATTAGGGCATAATAACTGAATTTGCAGTACACATTGAAATATTAAGAAAACAATGATGCAACAGCCTGTATATTTGTGTATTCTGTATTCAGCATTAATAAAAACAGAATGTGTGTGTGGTCTTGTTAAAGGGATAGTTCACTCAAAAACTCAAGCCATCTTAGCTGTATATGACTTTCTTCTTTCAGTAGAATACAATCAAGAGTATATAAATATTTATTTAAAAAAATGTCTTGGCCTTTCTAAGCTTTATAATGGGAGTGAATGGGGTTTTGAAGATTTTCCTTACACAAATACTCTGAAGCTGTGTGGAGTACTTTTTATGATGGATGGATTCAGTTTTTTGGACTTTAAAATCTCAAAACCCATTCAATGCCATTATAACGCTTGGAGGAGCCACGACATTTTTGAATATAACTCCGACTGTATTCGTCTGAAAGAAGGACGTCAGATACATCTAGGATGGCTTGAGAGTGAGTAAATCATGGGGTAATTTTCATTTTTGGGTGAACTATCCCTTTAACAAAACCTTTTCAGTCATTAACACAAATGAACAATCAGGTTCTGAAATTCTGATATTTGTCTTGAGACAAAATTTACATAAGCCATATTTTTTCTATGCATGTCATAAATCACCATTAAAAAATGCATTAGTTACTGGCATCTCTCATTCAAGATGATGTCAATAAGGTTGTTTGCTTGTTTATTTATAATTCAGCAAAGGACACATTAAACTAATTTAAAGTGAGCATAAAAACGATTACAGTTGCACTCAAAAGTATTCAACCCTTACTTTACAAATACAAGCTTTCCTGAAGATTCAGGACTTTGTAAAAATTGCATTTATAACAAATTACTGGCATATTAAATATGATAGTGTCAATATATAAAGTAAAGTTTTTGAGTACTAGGATTTTAATAACACAGCTGTGTCAAAATTATTCAACCCCTGTTCAACATTGCTGTTTTTAAGTCACTTATTTTTATAGCAGGGAACAAAATTGTCTTAAATCACACTTTAGCCTTAAGAAACTCTATTTAAAAACAAACAAACAAACACAAAAAAACAGAATTAGCTTGGGCTGTTACACTTACATACATTTAGCCCAGGCATGTGCTGAAGTTGTGTAGCAAAAAAAAGTCAACAAAGCTCTCACAAAAGCTATAGAGAAGAAATAGTTTTATTATATTAGAAAGTTTAAGACTACATAAAGATTTCTAAGACATTAAAAGTTCCTAGAGACACAGCTGGCAGACTTATTCCATAGTTTAAAGTGTGTTGTATCAGAAAACCTTTCAGGGTGTTGAATCAAAAAAGCACAATATCATAAAATTGGGGGTTGAATAATTTTGAACATGAACGTTTAGAGCCAATTAGATTTTTTTATTATTGTTCATCAACTTATGTTTACTATTGTCCTTCTGCATTATCGACACACTATTTTCTTGTTTAACACTGTAAGGCTGCTTTGACACAATCTGTATTGTATAAAGTGCTATATAAATAAAGATAACTTGACTTGACTTGTAATGTACAGTAATGTTAAGACATATACAAGCTTACTGACGTTAATGTTACCGTCTAATGAAGTCAGTAAATGAGAAATGTCTTAGCATTTCTGTGTGCTATTTGTGTAAAGATCAAGGGCATGTTATAATTGCATTTTGAAGGGGACTGCTGGAACAGGACGCTTTTTATAGGGTCATTCCAAATGACCGCCAATGAGTAACTGCAGAGGACACAAAGAGACAATATTGGATGCTGAAGTTTTATTTGTCTCAACCATCAAAAAGGATTAGTTCACTTTCAGAATAAAAATGTCTTGATAATTTACTCAGCCCAATGTCATCCAAGATGTCCACGTCTTTCATTTCAAAAAGAAATGAAGATTTTTGAGGAAAACATTACAGGATTTTTCTCTATGTAGTGGACTTCAGTGGGGATCAACAAGTTGAAGGTCCAACTTGCAGTTTTAGTGCAGATTCAAACGGCTCTACACGATCCCAGCCGAGGAATACGCGTCTTATCTAGCGAAACAATTGGTCATTTTCTAAGAAAATTAAAAATGTATACACTTTCAACCACAAATGCTCATCTTGCACTAGCCTGACCTCATGCATTACATAATCACATTGGAAAGGTCATGTGTGACATGTTTACAAAGCGAAAGTCAAACGCCCTTACAAAAAAAGTAAAACAACATACGCTTTTGAAGTTGGAGGAGAAAATGAGATGGAGTTTTTTGCCCTACCCTACCTTTTTTAACCAAAGTACACAAAAGAAAGATCTAACCATGCGCCATCGCAGAGCTAGTGCAAGAAAATGACCGATTGTTTCGCTAGATAAGACTCTTATTCCTCGCGTGGAGTCTTTTGGAGCTTTGTTGAAACTGCAATTTGTACCTTCAACCTTTTGACTCCCATTGAAGTTTACTATATGGAGAAAATCCTGAAATGTTTTCCTCAAAAACCTTAAATGTGTTCTGACTGAAGATAAACATGAACATCTTGGATGAAATGGGGATGAGTACATTATCAGGAAATTTTTATTCTGGAAGTGAACTAATCCTTTAACAACTAACATGAATTTTGCCGATGCGCTGTAAAGGGTTTTTTTTTCCATACGGTTTAAAAATTAAATTGCAGTGACGTCTTTGTAGTCCACACATGTGAGATGGAATGAGACCCCCTTCAGAGAGCTGATTAGCTAATATTGCACTTTTTCCCCTTCACATTTGTATTTTTTGCAGAAAAATGGTGGAAATAAAAGCAAATTACACAGTACCACAAAAAAAACTGTTGAATTTGCATCAATTCATGTGATCTCAAAATCTCAACAGTTCATTGCATCTGTCTCACTAAGTGCAGTTTTCATTAAATTGCATCAAATTATAGAATTCATTCATGTGGGGAACAAAAACGCATTTCACTCACTTCCAAGTGAGGTTTGACAGAAAATTTCAAAACAACTAAAAATGGCAAATCCATTATCTCAGCAGAACACTTGCTTTGCATACCATATGTTCGTCGCTTCCGTCATTAAATTAACGCTGTTCAACAGGTTCTTTTCTACTTTTACTGTAATTACAACACCTGCTGTGTAACGAGTCACAGTGGCCCACACCAACAAACCGACTGGGGAATATATAATAGCTGGTGGGCCTCAGAGGTGTTACATTAAAGTGACTGTGGGTGAAAGGAAGGAAGGGACGTTATGAGAGTGAGTGAAAGAGTGTTTGAGGTAATGAGGCAGAATAGCATTGCACTACGATTCAATGAGGTGGAATTGGTCGAGTATCAAATCCACACACTTGCATTTCTACTCCTCTCTGAAGAAGAACGAGCGCCCAAGTCTATAAGAAAAATGGCAGCTGTCATTAAAAGTGACATGTGGCTGCCCTGCTACAGACTGCAATGACACAAGGATCCACCCAAGCAGATAGGGCACAGCACAGTCAAGTCACTTCAAACAACAACCATGAAAAAAATTCAGATTTGAACAGTATAGCCTTAAAGGGACTTTTCACACAAAAATGAGACTTCTGTCATCATTTATTCCGCCTCATGTTGTTTCAAACCTGTTTGACATTCTTTATTCTGTGCAACATAAAAGAAGGCATTTAAAAAAAATAAATTAATTAAAAGCTATGGTGTCCAGAGTTGTTGTCATATGTTTAGATCGACATGAGGATGAGTAAATGATGACTGGATTTCTATTTTTAAATGAACTATTACTTTTAATCTTGCATTTTGTTTTCATTCCCTATTTAATAAACTATAAAGCTTAACTGAGTGATAAGCAACATTCACTCAGTCACGGTAAGTGATATAACCAGTACTTTAACCAATTAAATAGTTATTATGCTGTCATCATCTATTACTTGACTTCAGTTGAACTAAGGGACACATTTTCCATTTTATGTTCAATTAAAAGCCATTCCACTGTAGACTTTACCTTGAAAAACACAGCGTACCACAGTAGTCAGAACATAAATCTCTATTGAGAAAAAATATCATGGCATTTTTATATTTTCTCCATTAATTTACGACCAGCAGTTGGCAAAAAGAAACTGCCGTGGCTGGTGATTGTTCTCTGCTTTGATGAGTGAAAGCATTTAACATTGTTTTATTTTATTTCACATTTAATCTCACATATCCTGCACATGCTACTATTAAAAAATATTGCACGCATTCAGAATTAATACATTAATAATAGTTCCTATTAAAATGTAAAAAAAAAAAAAAGGTGTTCAGTACCTCTTGCTGAAGGTCTTTGATGATTTTGGTCTTCTTTTCCATTTCCATCTTTAAGAACTTTATCTGCATTGAAAGGGGAAAAAATGCATATTAAAGCCCCATTTTGAACAGAAAAGGCTTAAATTGTGCACGATTTTTAATGTGATTTATGGAAGAATGATGTATGTTGTTAAATATACAGTACACTACCGTTCAAAAATTTGGGGTTGGCAAAATGTTTTAATGTTTTTGAAGTTTACAAAAGTTCAGTAAAAACAGTAATATTTGGGAAAATTTATTACAAAATAAATTAACTGTCTTTTATTGAAGCCCATTTCCGTCACTGAATAAAAAATTAAATAAAGGTTATTGTGACTTTTTGTCTCACAATTTCAAACATTTTTTTAGCAGAATTGCATGATACAAACTCGCAGTTCTGACTTTTTTTCTCAGAATTGTGATATAAACTCGCAATTGTGAGGTATAAAGTCAGAATTGCATGATATAATCTTGCAATTATGTGTTATAAAGTCAGGTTTGCGTGATATGAACTTGCAATTGTGTGCTATTAAGTCAGAATTGTGAGATATAAACTCGCAATTGTGAGTTATAAAGTCAGAATTGCAAGATATAAACACAATTTTGACTTTTTCTCAGAATTGCGTGATATAAACTCATAACTGCGAGGTATAAAGTCAGAATTGTGTGATATAATTTTGCAATTGTGCGTTATAAATTCAGAATTGCGAGATGTAAACTCACAATTCTGACTTTTTTCTCAGAATTGCATGATAAACTCACAATTGTGAGTTATAAAGTCAGAATTGTGTGATATAAACTTGCAATTGTGAGGTATAAAGTCAGAATGCGTGATATAATCTTGCAATTGTGCATTATAAAGTCAGAATTGCGGTGATATAAGCTCAAAATTTCCACTTTTTTTCAGAATTGTGAGATTTAAACTCGCAGTCAGAATTGCGTAAAATATAAACTCGCAATTCTGCATTATAAAGTCAGAATTGTAAGATATAAACTCCCAATTCTGAGAAATGAAGTCATTTAATTTTTTTTCTCAGAATTGCATGATATAAACACGCAGTTATGAGATATAAAGTCAGAACTGCGAAATATAAACTCTTTTTTCTCAGAATTGTGTCATACAGTATAAACACAATGGCAAAAAAAATAAAAATCAGAACTGCGAGATAAAAACTAACTATAACTTGCAATTGTGAGTTCATATCATGCAATTCTGACTTCATAACTTGCAATTGCGAGTTTATGTCTCACAATTCTGAGAAAAAAGCAGAATTGTGAGTTTGTATCACAGAATTCTGACAGAAATCAGAACTGTGAGATGTAAACTTGCAACTGCAAGAAAAACAAGTCAGACATTTGAGATAAAACGTCACAATTACCTTTTTAAATGTTTAATTCAGTGGTGGAAACAGGCTTCTATAGTCTTCAGAGTCACAGCATCCTTTATTTATTTATTACCATCAATGCTGAAAACAGTTATGTTACTTAATATTTGTGTGGAAACTGCTACATTTTTTCCAGAAAGTTCAAAAGAACAAAACAATCAATTTAATGCATCCTTGCTCAATAACTTTTCGACCCCAAGCTTTTGCACAGTATGTACAGAAATATAACTGCACGGTTACATAATTTAATTAGATTGTTCTGGTCTTTATATACTTTTTATTCATTGTATTCATTATTTGTTTGCAGGCTTGATTTGTGGGTTTACAGACTGCAATAATAAAGAAATAAAATTGCATAACAAGGGTAGATCTGATCTTACTGTACATTTGCTGTGTATGACTGCAATGTAAATTCAAACCTCAGTCATGTTTACCCCTGGTGAACTGAACTCAAATGAAAAGAGAACCATATAAAAATATTTCAGCGCGAGCCTATATGGAATACAAATGTGAAAGCGAAGGTTTCCCAAAACAATCCAGAGCAGGGTACAAACAACCAAAAAAGAATCAGAAGTGTTTACAGCCCTAAGGGTGAACCGCAACTCCAATCAAATAGAACGTTCCACTATTGCTCCTTATTCCTTATTCACCCAGCTCAGCCTGAATGTCAAACTACCTCAACTCTCATTCTCTCTCTCCTGCCTGCAGCCATGGCAGACATTGTGGAAAAATAACAACACATCTAAATACTGAGGTCGAGCAGCTGTGCTTGGTTCCAGACAATACGGCAGAAGCGTACCTGCGGGTGTATTCATTCTGATTACCACTTTAATTGAATTCAGTCCATAAGTCAACGCACTGATATACTGCAGTCAATGCATAGATATTTTTTGCAATCTTAGGTTTTTGGATTACAATCTTGTCCCTCATTTCGTGGTTTCACACGGCTTTGTTTGCAAACTATATGCAATCTCAGTATAAATTAAGGGAATGTATTAACTAAACATGTTTTTGGTTAGGCATACTACTGACTTCCATTGGTATTGACAAAAATATTTTATTTTTCTGATTATGTTTTCATTTTCCTATGGAAGTCCATTTCCGCCACTGAATAAAAAATGTAAAAAATTGTGTTATCTCACAATTCTGACTTTTTTTCTCAGAATTGTGTGATACAAACTCGCAATTCTGACTTTATTCTCAGAACTGTGAAAAATAAAAACCTGCAATTCTGAGAAATAAAGTCAGAATTGAGTAATATAAACTCGCAATTCTGAAAAACAAAGTCCGAATTTTGTGATATAAACTTGCAATTCTGAGAAATAAAGTCCAAATTTTGTGATATAAACTCGCAATTCTGAGACATAATGGCTCAATTGCGTGATATAAATTCGCAATTTCGAGTTATAAAATCAGAATTTTGTGATATAAACTCACAATTCTGAGAAACGAAGTCCGAATTTTGTGATTTAAACTCGCAATTCTGAGAAAAGAAGTCTGAATTTTGTGATATAAACTCACAATTCTGAAAAACGAAGTTAGAATTTTGATATAAACTCGCAATTCTGATAAATGAAGTCCGAATTTTGTGATATAAACTCGCAATTATGAGAAACAAAGTCAGAATTTTATGATATAAACTCGCAATTACGAGAAACGAAGTCGAATTGTGTGATACAAACTCGCAATTCTGAGAAATGAAGTCCGAATTTTGTGATATAAACTCACAATTCTGAAAAACGAAGTTAGAATTTTGTGATATAAACTCGCAATTCTGAGAAACGAAGTCGAATTGTGTGATACAAACTCGCAATTCGGAGAAATGAAGTCAGAATTTTTTGATATAAACTCGTAATTCTGTGAATATATCAGTCTTTTTTTTTCTCTTCAGAACTGGGCTTTATAACTAAGTCAGAACTGTGAGATACTCGCAATTGCGAGGAAAAAGTCAGAATTGCGAGATACAAACTCGCTGGAAACGGGCTTCCATATTTTCCAGCTATTTATCAGATATGTCAAAGAATGCTTGAATGTTTTTAGCCATATAATGAAAGCAGAACTGAACCCCACTGGCTTTCAATGCTTGAACCAAAAAATACTTCTTCTGTGAAATATGAAAGAACAATTTAATTTCAAGAAGAACTTTTCCTTTAAGTAGCTAAAACTGTCTTTAGTTCATGAGTTTTAAATATGCAGTTTTAATATGGACTTTATATCTCTTACCATAACAGTTCGGTCACAGGATAATGCTAACGGCTCAACATAATAGCTAGATAATATAAAGGTTGTCATAAAAAGACACTTACAGGCAAACAAAAGGTCACAGCTCGTTGGGCCGTTTCAACAGCACTGTAAAATGTTAACATTTCCCGGACTGAACAGCCACATTGTTGCAGCTTGTGAATATATCTGGGGTTGTGAATCGGCTTTGCTATCTGTAATTGGTGTCAATTGGTGGTGAACTGTTCGCAGAATGGAAAGAATGGTCAGAGCTGGTGAAATGCTAATTCTCAGTGATTCATTCTCATTCCGAACACGAGCCCCTGTGCCTCTATCCCCCGCAGTACTGCGCGCAGCCACACACAGAGATGAAACAAGAAAAGTTGCACGCAGATAATTGTGTATCTCCTCCAGAGTCAGCAAGGTGCTTCCTACAGTTTTCCATAATTACTGTAACATAACTCTTTCAGACCTAAAGGTAAACGCCTAAAATAGAAGTGACTTTCTCTGGCCCCTCTACAGTATGTCATCGCAGTGACTTTAATGAGGATTCCAGTGTTCTCCCGGTAATTAGTTTAGACAGGGGTACTTGAAGAGGTGACACAGCAGAATGAATGAAACATTCAAAATAGAGAAGTCAAGATATTAGTCCAAACATGCAGCAATACCAAACCTAAATGACTCTCTTTCTGCACTGACCTACTCATTAGTCATTCTAGTTTTAAAGGGTAAAACTTTTTCTTGTTTCTCTTTAATATCTCTTCTCCTCATTTTAAGGGTTTTGAAATATTAATTTGCCAGAATTCCTATATACTGATCTAGTCAAGAACCCACTTTTTAGTTTCCCCTTTAAAATAAATTTATTCTTTGTACTTGTACAAATAAAAAAAATCATATTTTCATTTAACTTTTATATACAATTTGTAGTTTTAAAAGTAATAGATTTAAAATGCATTTATTTTAAACTAAGTATAGTTCACGTATATTAACATATTTACTGACATATCGCTCGAGACTTACTGATATAAAAAAAATTGTAATTAAACTTTATTTGGAGTACTACTTGTGCACAATGCACATTTCTTAATATTAAGCCTAAAATATGTTTTAATGTCACTGTTGATGAGGACTGTATGATCTTTAAATAATATCAGTCTTTAAAGGAGAAGTTCAGTTCCAGAACAAAAGTTTACAGATATTTACTCACCCCCTTGTCATCCAAGATGTTCAAAGATGATCTTTTTTTCTTCAGTCGTAAAGAAATTATGTTTCTTGAGGAAAACATTCCAGAATTGTTCTCCATATATGGTGCCCGTGAGTGTAAACTTCCAAAATACAGTTTCAATGCAGCTTCAAAGGGCTCTAAACGTTTCCAGTCGAGGAAGGGTCTTATCTAGTAAAACAATCAGTTATTTTCTAAAAAAATGTACAATTTATATACTTTTTAACCTTGAACGCTCGTCTTGTCTATTCTCTGCAACGCGCATGCGAACTCTGTGTAATCCGGGTCAGTACAGTTAGGGTAGATCTAAAAACTCCCATCTCATTTTCTCCTCCAACTTTAAAATCATCCTACATCACTGTTTTACCTTTTTTTTTGTAAAGGGCATTTGATCTTCTTTGCACGTTTACTTTGTAAACACTGGGGCGGTACTTCTGCAGAGATGCAAGACAATGTTAAAGTTGGAGGAGAAAATGAGATGGGAGTTTTTCAACATACCCTAACTGTATTGACCCTGGATTACACAGAGTTCGCATGCGCATTGCAGAGAATAGAGAAGATGAGCATTTGAGGTGAGAATTGTGTCAGCGCCGATGCCGACAGCCTTGTGGGCAGTTGTGCCTTGGTTGTCCTGAGATTGAGTCCTGCCTCGTGGATCTTTCCTTATCCCACCCCTGCTCTCTCTCCCACTCACTTTCTGTCATATCTCCACTGTCCTGTCAAGGAAAAATGGAAAAATGTATAATTTAAATATATATATATTATTTTTTTATTATATATATTTTTTTAAAATAACCGATCGTTTCACTAGATAAGACCCTTATTCCTCAGCTGGGATTGTTTAGAGGCCTCTGAAGCTGCATTGAACTGCATTGTGAAAGTTCAAACTCACGGGCGCCATAGAAGTCCAACTACATGGAGAAAAACACTGGAATGTTTTCCTTAAAAAACATAACTTCTCTACAACTGAAGAAAGAAAAGACATGAACATCTTGGATGACAGGGGGTGAGTAAATTATCTGGAATTTTGGAATTATTCTGGAAGTGAACTTCTCCTTTAAATGCAAAATATTTAAAGTGCACCTAAAGTATACTTGCAATAGTTCCACTATAGCATAATTAAATAGTATCTATTTAAAAAGTGTCTCTTTAGTTGGACTACTTCTGCACAATTAAAGTGCTTTAAGTACAAAACTAATTGTTCCAATTTAGCAGACTTTAAATATACCATTTTAGTATATTAAAAAGGACAGTTGCGGGGTATTTTTATTAAGCACATAATATGTTTTTGTAGTATACTTGAAATAAATGTATTTCAATACATTTAAGTATATTTATTTTTCACTAAGGGCCCCTACACTCTTAAAGGGACAGTTCACCCAGAAAATTTCAATTATGTCATTAAATAATCACCCTCATGTCGCTCCAAACCCGTAAGGCTTTTGTTCATCTTCGGAATACAAATTAAAATATTTTTGAATCCGAGAGCTTTCTTAGACCTTACAGACAGCAACACAACTACCATGTTCAAGACCCAGAAAGGTAGTAAGGACAGCGTTAAAATAGTCCATGTGACATCAGTGGTATCGAAGACTGACAAAAAAAAAGTCGTTATTTTTTAGCTTCATAAAACTAAGGTTAAACCACAACAATGTCCTTGCTACCTTTCTGGGCCTTCAACGTGGTAGAAGCGCACACAGAGTCAGAAAGCTCTCCAAATTCATCAAAAATACATTTGTGCTCCAAAGATAAACGCAGGTCTTACATGTTTGGAATGACATGAAGGTGAGTAATTAATGACAGAATTTTTGGGTTAACTATGCCTTAAAAATTCTGTAATGGCAATGATTTAGATTTTTAAAGAGGTCCTTTTAAGAACTGTTTGCTAAAAGGTATTTTGGGGAAGCTAAAATGGTTCTTCCATGGCATCATTGTGAAAACTCCCTGTTGAATCTTTAGTTTTAAGAGTGTAACCGAAGAATCACCCATGGACAAATAAAACCAATGATTTTGTGAATAAACAAGTGAGTGGCAAAACGCTATGGACCATTATCATTAGGTTTTTGACGCAAGCCCCAAAGGCCATGTTTATGTGGTTAGCAGTTTGAGTGGACTGTATTTATACAGTTTAACACATCAGTGTAAAGGGTCTCACAGTGGCCTGCTGTTTCTCTGCACGTTCAGCTGCATCATCCAGTTGTTTCTGCAGAGCTGCCTGGAGTGACTTCATCTCATCCCTGTGAATGAGAGAGAGAGCGAGAGAGGGAGACAGAGAAAAACAAATGGAAAACAGTGAATAAGAGTGCACAGGGGAATAGTGATCACAATGGCCACTCCAAGGGCTTACTTTTATCTTTCATGTCTGATGTACAAATTCTGGAACACCTATAATGCAATTTCTGAACATGAGCACAAACCAAAATTCACCAGTCAAAACTGATTACAAATCACTGAACGATATCTATTAATAAAAGCCCACAATAAATATGTAAATTAACACAGCCTGAGAAATGATTGAAGACCGACATCTAATCAGCTGCACTGTGTTGTTCAAAACTAAAATTTGCTACATATCTCTGTTTTATTCCATTAGAATTGTTTAGACAGTTTTAATATTCGGTCTTTCAAACATTCTTGGAAGAAACCGACTAATTAAATAAATAACTGGAGATAAATAAGCAAGGATGAGGGGGCAAGCTTGTTATTAACTAACTTTTTGTCCCTATGGTGAAAACTCACCAAACTTTGCATGCATGCGGGGTCCTGGCTAATTGCATTCTCTGTAATTTTAGGATGGATGGGATGTATGGTTGCCTAGCAACTAGTGGATAAATTTGCAGTATTCATAACATCAGCCCCACTACACTGTTTGAGCTCAAGACTTAATATTTCACATGAGAGTCACTCTCCTTATAGAAAACAAATTTGCCTCAAGGACCACCAAGTTCCACAATTAAGATATTTTTCAGTATTTGACATCGCAGGCAAAACCAGAGGCGAAATCCTTCTTGAGAACTGCTCATCCAACTGATCAAATGAGATTTATGACATGCCATCTTTGGAATGGGATTTCATATGTTTACAAAATTTAACCAGATCTAGAAATCAAAATGTTAGATTGTCACAAAAGGCCATTGAGGGTGCATAGCAGCCACAAGGGACGTACTCATGACGACTTTTGAATCATAAAATCATCACATCAAAACAGATTTAACAGACACAGACATGTGAAGGTCAGACGCTGGCGAGCCCACAAGTGCACCATTACGGTCAAGGCCTTTTCTCTTTCATCTACTTCATGATGTCTTTTTATGCCCACTGGATTCTATTAATTGCTGCTTGCAGCCTCATTTTAAAGTTTATTTTTAGTTTAATGAGATATAAGAGCCATACTTATTATTGCTTGTTAAATGACTCATCTGTATCAGCATGTGAATTATAAAAGAAATATTCTGATAAAAAGTGGGACCCAAGTATCTGAGACCAACAGTGAGAAGAATGCTTTTATTTTGCATTTAATCTAATACAATTGAATATTTTTATATTGTTTTAAACTGCATAATCATGACAACAATTTTAATAAAAAGCAGAATTACAATGAACAGAATTTCAGACTTTTTCTGCATTTCTGCCTTTTGCTAGAAATAGTGAAGAACTATTGTTTTACTTAAAAAAAAAAAACAAGTTCAAATATGTCAAATAACTTGGAATTGAAATTGATTTTTTTAGTTTACTCACCAGACTAATATTAAATATCTGATATAGTATTATATAGTAGTCAACATTTGAAGCGGATCAGAAAAGTTCATCTAAGTTGTCCAAAGACAAGAATGGGTATTATTTTGGTTTTAAGACAACTTTGATGAAAGGTTTTGATCCACTTTAAATGTTGACTACTATACATATATAAAGCTTAATGGCACATATCTGAAAGTACACTTAGCATCAGTCAGTCAAGCATTATAATATGACATTATGATAATTTAGAACAAAACTACTACGAATTCTACTACTAATAACAATATAAAACACACTAAGGTTTAATGAGCTGCTGGTTCATGAATATTAATCATGTTGTTTGTGTTCGCTCTAACTGATTTCCTGAAATCAAAACAGGGACGATAATAGGTGAGCCAGCCAATGAGATTGCCGTTTGCACATTAGTTCCGCCTACTACCGGAGAAGCCGGCAGTTCTTAAAAGCTGAAGAATTCCAGAGGAGCTCTGTTATTTTGACAGGAAAATACAGCAAAGAATATCGTTTACATGTAGTGTGTCAATTCTTCATGGTATGTAAGTCTCTCTCGCTCTGTATCTTTGCGTGTGTGTGAGACAAAGCGACGACTAGTCATGAGCCTTCACTCTAGAGTTTAGGGGTTGTCAAATACAGGTATGCTGCACATCCATTCAGATTAACTGAAAAATAAAATTATAATATTATAATAAGTTATAGTAAGTTAATACTAAGAAATTGTGCACTACATAAAGTAAAGTACTACATAAAGTTTAATTATAATTTTTGCATCATCAAGTCTCCAGCGATATGTCAGCTAATATAGTTTATAAGTAAATCAATAGATCTGAACCATACTTAGTATGAAATAAATCTTTTTTAAACATATTACTTTTTTAACTAGTGGAAATATTCACTAAGTGGCACTAAAAGAGGGTTTGAAACACATGAATGTGAATCTTACAATATTTACCACTTGCACTAACCCCTACACTAAACCTAACAAATAGCAAACATGAGATTAAACGCATTAGCTGAAGCAAGAATGCCAGTTTTAGCATTCTTCTACAAGCCTTTAAGCTCTTTCATCAAGTGCCGTGACTTGTGTTTCAAAAGATTTGTACACAAGTTCGTAAGTGCTGAACTGTACCGGGTGAGCTATCGAGCAAGTTTACTACATCCAAAAAGCCATACATATAGAGCTGGTCATGACATGCAAATGTCAAAATGTCTCAATAACAAATCATGCACTATGGTAAACATTTTTTGAGGTCATGAGAAACTGCTGAAAAATGTCTTTATTTGTTAATAACCTGCCCCTGTATTTGCAATTTATGTGAAAAGGAATAAACATAGTCGTTTTACTGTTCATTTCAGCAGGACACTGCAGTTTATTGTATGTATAGGCACATTTTTCCATTATGCTTAAATTGGAAATATTTCTTATTCATTCAGAATCCTAAAACTTTATCTGCATGTTTATATCCCCGATTTTTGAACCACACACTAAGCCTCGGAAAAACATCACCGACTTGCAGGCGAAATACAGCATCCATTGTCATTCTCCTGACTTGTGTAATCACAAATGTCCATGGGATGGTCTGCCCATTTCTTTTCCCACCAGGTGCTTATATTGTCATTTTAATCAAGAAAGTGAAGGTCAGAAACTTCAGCACATCTGCCCTGAATTTCAATATCTGTCTGCTGTTGATTGGGGTTAAAAATAGAAGCCATTACGCACACCTGACACTGGGGGAAATTGAATTCTGTCACTAACTCTCCGCAGCCAACATGGTTGAACCTTGATGGATCCAGTCTGCTGCCATGATGCCACCACGAGTGTTCTGAAGTGCTCTGTAGTTTTCTATCACTGAAAACCCATGACAATTTAATCTGATTTAAACCGAGACGGTCATAAAAGCCACGTTAAAGAACCCTGTTGCTCTTGAAACTGGGAAATAACAGTCGCCGAGAGAGCCTTAGATGTATACGACAAATGGCAGAGCATCTGTCTACAGCCGTACGCATGTAAACAGTTGCTAACAGTCTCTAATTACTGACGTTGGTGTGTGAGAATGAGTAATTCATTAAAGAGTCTCTCAGAGCACTGTTTCCTTCACAGTTCATTTCATCTAAAGCTGACTGAAACACCACATGGGCTGAGATACTGGTCTCCAAACTTTTTAAAAATTAAAATGCATTATACACCACCATTAATACCACCTTTTGAAAGTTTAGGGTTGGTATGATTTTTTAAAGAGGAAACTTTTAAGAGAACTCTTAGTGGTAAGATGTTTTTGTGAATACAGCCCCTGAAGACTGGGGCTGACTAAGTATAAATACTTATATTCTATTAGAAATGTTCCATCATTTACTTTTATACTCCATTTGGTTCAGTTCTTCGTCTGAAATCATTTTAAAAAATGTCTTAATAGGCCTGCTTCACTCTGCTGGTGATACTTCTAAATCTCACTCTTTCTTAGAATTGCAGCTTTGTAAGCAAGTCATTCATATTATGGCTCAGGTCAATGGCTGAGAGTTAATGACACAGCACTGTTGCTTCGGGAGGAAAGAAAAAAAAAATGTCCAGTGAAGAAAAAAATACTTTACCTTTGCTTGTGACTGAGCTCTAGGATCCTCTGAACATCCTTTTTGGGCACAGCATCATCATTCTTAAGAGTCTGTGGAGAAAAGAAAAACAGAAAGGTTTCAATTTATGCTTTATAATATTGTATATTTGTGTGCGAGTGTGTGAGCTGTTTAGTTTTGGATTCGACATGGCAGATCTGTTCTTGTGTAAAGATATGACCACATTCTATAATGCTGATTTTTACAATACGCCTGAAAAGACGAGTAAAGTCTTGAGAATGGTGCTTTGGTGGGGCAGTTCCAAAGCATCTGTTTCCCTCCTTAGAGTAACATCAGCGAGATCAGAGTGAGGAAATCTGACTAATTCTCATTATAGCCTCATTTCCATTTTCTTCAATCAGCATAAACCATGAATAATGGAATGCAAAACCTGAAAGAAAAAGATATTAAACCTTTTTTACGCAAATCATTTCTAGAATTGAACATCGAAGAATTCTAATGTTTATGAGCATTACATTTTTTTTTTTATCACAGTCATATATAGTTACGTTAGGAAATTATAAAATATCTTCATGAACATTATCTTTACTTAATAACCTACTAATGATTTTTGGTATAAAAGAAAAATCTATAATTTTGACCCATACAATGTATTATTGGCTGTTACTACTGTTTTTAAGACCTCATCGATCTGTGGCTACAGCTGTGACAATGAGCTCTTATCAGGATTAAATAAACACTGGATTTTCAACAGTATGTAAAATATGTAAAGTTTGCGACATAGACTCTTTAAAACAAGAGTTTTCCGGTCTGTTACTGTGGGGACATTTCCACACCCCTAAACATGGTGCGGCACAAAACGAAATTGGTTGTTTTACCTATCTGGTTATGTGAGACTAGGTTATGGTTAGTAGAATAAGTTGACGTACTTGCAAAGGTACTTATAGTCATTAGAATGTCTGGTGGGGACAGTCAAAATAAAGTGCTACCCTGCGCTTAACCCTTTGAGTTATTGTCATTCTAAACTTCACTTTTAAAGGTGCAGTATGTAATATCATAGTTGAAATGGGTACTGCTGATATTTAAAATATTTGGAGGGAGTTCTTTCTCCCCCCTCCACCTCAGACTTGACGTTCAAGCGGGTTGCCAAACTGAAGACACACAACAGCATGGGTGTCCAAAATTGGTCCTGAAGGGCCACTGTCCTGCAGAGTTTAGCTCCAACTTGCCTCAAAACACCTGCCTGGGAGTATGCATAGTACAACCTTCTGGTCTGGTTCAGGTGTGTTTAATTTGGATTGGAGCTAAACTCTACAGAACAGTGTCCCTCCAGAAGCACACTCTAAAAAATGCTGGGTTGTTTTTTGACCCAAATGCTGGGTTCAGCCTGTTGGGTCATTTTATTGGGTTGTTTTTAACATTTTTACCCAGGAGCTGGGTAGTTTTTTCTGCACTCTAAAAAAATGCTGGGTTGTTGTTTTAACCCAGATGCTGGGTTCGGTTTGTTGGATCATTTATTGGGTTGTTTTTACTATTTTTACCCAGGTGCTGGGTAGATTTTTGCACTCTAAAAAATGCTGGGTTATTTATTTATTTTTTTATCCAAATGTGGGGTTCAGCCCGTTGGGTCATTTTATTGGGTTGTTTTTAATATTTTTACCCATGTTCTAGCTAGATTTTGTTTTGTTTTTTTTTAATCGAAATGCTGAATTTAGCATGTTGTGTCATTTTATTGGGCTTTGTTCACTATTTTTGCCCAGGTGCTTGGTATATTTTTGCACTGTAAAAAATGCTGGGTTATTTTTTTTTTACCCCATTGCTGGGTTCAGCCTGTTGGGTCATTTTATTGGGTTATTTTTTATATTTTTACCCAGGTGCTAGGTAGTTTTTCTGCACTCTAAAAATGATGGGTTATTATTATTATTATTTTTATTTTATTTTATTTTTTAACTCAAATGCCGGGCTCAGCTTGTTGGGTAATTTAATGGGTTGTTTTAAATATTTGCCACCAGGTGCTGGGTAGTTTATCTGCTCTCTAAAAAATGCTGGGTTATTTTTTTTAACCCAGTTGCTGGGTTCAGCTTGTTGTGTTAATTTTGTATTTTATTTTTTTTATATATATATATATATTTTTACTCAGGTGCTGGGTGGTTTATATTACATTGTATTCCTTTCAAATTTTTAATATAAACCATCTGTAGCCTAACCTTTTTTTTTTTTTTTGGTTGTATGTCTCAGCTAACGTCTGTTTGGAACGTTAGCCTTCCACAAATTTAGCATTCACCGGATCTACACTCAAAGCAAACAACATGCCATTGCCACCACGGAAGTTTTACCTCCCGCCAAAAAAATGCGCAATCAGGGCTAAAATACCATAGGCATAGTCGCACAATACATTTGACAGGTTCAAACTTAAATAACAGACAAGATAGCGCAAGGAAAAGCTATTTTTGATACAACTTTTAAAACATAAATATAAGTCATTTAATGAACTGGAAGAGCCTATTTATAGCAGTTTTCTTCCCTCAGATTCCTATAGGTTGCTTTTGCTTCACTGTCATATCCTAAAACCGTTACTGAATGATTTTGAAGATTTTATGATTGTAAAAGACTTGACAAATTCATTGAACTGTATATGAAGAGTTCCAATGCAAAAGCCTCTAAATCCATCTGATGTATTTCTGTAAAATTAGCATTTCTTTCTGGCTACTTTTGTATAGGTTTCTATGTAAGTACTGGTACTTCTGATTGGGCTGAGGCTGGAATTTAGCCTCAGTATCATTATCTCATTTTGGTTTTGCATCTGAAGTCTTCATATATAAAACACATTTTTGAGTGCATTTTTATTATTTAAAATGAAAACCTTCAATAGGTTGACTGACCAAACAACCCAGCAAATGGGTTAAGGTAAAAAACCAAACAAGCTGGGTCAAAATAACCCAGCATGTGTTCTGTCCAACATTTACCCAGCGCTGGGTTTGCCAAATAACCCAGAATTTTTGTTTTTAACCCAGCATTTTTTAGAGTGGATAATAGTAGGCAACAAGCCTTAAACTGTAAGCTGATGAGTTGCTTTATCTGCATCTTAACTGTCCTCTTAGGTGGATCCCAAAGCTTTTTAGGTCGAGAAGAATATGTGATCTCTGACCTAATTTACTGTCTGTAATACACTGTTTTTTTTTTTTACGCAAACTGGCAACAGGTGTCGAAAGACTATTGGATAAATTGGCAGGTGGCAGAATCACACAGACCAAAACAAAAACAGACATTCTAACATGGAACACATATTTAAAATGTAGAATAACTGACTACTGCCATGGAGAAACAAGCACGTGATATTATTCCGGGCTTCTAGAAACGTAGGATTTTTGACTTAAAACAACACCACTTCAGTTGACTTCAGGACACTTTCAGATGTGACACGTATTGGCCATTACTGCTGCTTTGTCGCTTTCCCGCTCTGTGTTTCTAGTGAATAACAAGAGCAAAGCTTTGTCAGGGGAAGACCATCTGTGCAGCTGTTGAGTTGTATTGAGATTGGCATTGCAGTGTCTATTCAGGCCAAGCTGGCAGGAATGTGCCGGCACAAACCCACAAACCCCTGCCAAGACTACGGGCTCCATCAGGCGAAGTTTAATGATGATGAGCAGCACTCTGGGGAGATCTCATTATAAAAATAAACAGTATGGACAGTAAATCTGCTCTACAGAAAGGTTAATCGGTCACATATACATAATTGATCATGCTAAAAAGGTCATAGTTGATCATGCTTTTACAACAAAGCCACTGGGGATTTCAGACTTGAACTCAAGGGATCTAGCAGCTCGGCGTACGGCCAGCGCCTCTCCGGCTGTGGTCCAGCACTCGGGCCCCTGAGGTTCGTCTACTCTTGCATATCCAACTAGAGCCGGCACATAACGTCCTAACAGAACCATTAAACTTATTTGCCCATTACTATGCATTCTCATGTAGGAGAGAATTCACTGAGTGACCAACTGAATTTCAATGAACAGGTCATGCAGAAACACAACTGCATCAAAATCACAATGACCCATTTCAGCGATAGATATATTTCTAAAAAATAATGTTTCTGTCAGTTTTATTTACACCGTTATTGTCCTTATCCATTAACGCTCCAAGCACTTCAGCAGGACAATAAATCGCTCTATGAATTAGACTGAATGCATTTGGAGCGTATGGCTTTTCTCAGACACCAGTGCTTGGTTGACTGCCATTGGACAAGGCAATCAAGTATTTGATTGACTGGCTCAGATGCCTGGAATAATGCATTCTCTTTGTGGCTAATCTGTTTCCTTATGTGCCAGCACCGGTTTACAGGTCCACTTGCCAGGTTTACTAATGCACTTTTTGTTTTTTATAGTTGCTTGGCTAATTATTGGTTATATTTTACTGTATTTTAAATATTACTACGTCTTTGGTGTATTGCTTTAGTGGTTTCTTACATTCACAATATGAAATCCAACAGATAACTGTACTCATAAGGATTTTGGAGTTTGCTCATGCAATAGCATGTAATATTGAATTTGCAAGTGTTAGTTCACCCAGCGAGTTTACCCAGTTACTTGAGTAACAAACATTGCAAAGTACATGAAACAAGCCCTATTTGTAGGCTGTGAATATTTCAGAGCAACTGACTACAGTGTGTATGCTCAGTGCAGTTCATGCTTAAAGGGGTAGCACACCTAAAAATGAAAATTCTGTCACTACTTACTGAATATATGTGACTTTCTTTCTTCTGCAGAACATGGATAGAACAAACGATAGGATATTTTGAAGAATGTTGGTAACCAAATAGTTACCAAACTTCCATTGTATGGATAAAAACATTAAGACACAATAAATATCTTCTTTCATGTTCCACAGAACAAAGAAAGTCATATAGTACGTGTTTGGAACAACGTGAGGGTGATAAATGACGACAGACTTTTCATTTAGGTGAACTATTCCTTTAAAACTGACGCTGAGATCAATATTTCCTCAGACAGAAATACTACAAATCAAACAAAGTCATAAAAACACATTAGACCAAGGATTTATCATCAAATATAGCCAAATTTAAAAAAAAAAAATAAACGTTTTATAAGGTTTTGTTCATTTCAGCATACATTTCATCAATAAATTCTACAGTAACTATATATATATATATATATATATATATATATATATATATATATATANTTTTATAAGGTTTTGTTCATTTCAGCATACATTTCATCAATAAATTCTACAGTAACTATATATATATATATATATATATATATATATATATATATATACATAAAAATTGCAATATTGTTAAATAATATTGCAAAAATATTGCAATATAATATAATGATTTTCTATTTGAATATATTTAAAAAATATAATTTATTCCTGTTATCTAAGCTGAATTTTCAGCATCATTACTCCAGTCTGCAGTGTCATTCAGCCATGTGATCATTCAGAAATAATTTTAATATGTTGATTTATTGTCAGTTATCAACTGTTGGAACACTTTTTTTTCAGGATTCTTTATAATAAAAAGTCAAAAGAACAGCATTTATTCAAAATATAAATGTTTTGTAACAATATATAATACTGTTGATAAGTTTGGGGTCCATAATTTTATGTATTTATTTATTTACTTTATTTTTTTTAGTAAATTAACATTTTTACTCAGCAAGGATGTGTTAAATTGATTTTAAAAAATAAAAAGTGATAGGAAAGACTTACATTGTTACATTTTTTAATAAATTCTGTTCTTTTTTTTGTTTTTATTCATCAAAGAATCCTGAAAAAGGCATCACAGGTTCCAAAAACTATTAAGCAGCACAACAGTTTGCAACAGTGATTATAATTCAGCGTATTATATTGTTTTCTGAAGGATCATGTGACACTGACGACTGTAATGAAGCTGAAAATTCAGCATTGCATCACAGGAATAAATAACATTTTGAAGTATATTAAAATAGAAAACAGTTATTTAAAACAAACTGCAACAATATTTTATAATATTACTGTTTTTTCAGTATTTTTGATCAAATAAGCAGAGCCTTGGTGAGCATAAGAGAGTTCTTTAAAGCAATAAAATAAAAATATTCACATTGCATTAAGTAATGTCCCAAGATGAATTAAGTGTTTCACTGCATTTATAGATTAACAATTACATTTTATGTTCTTTTTGTTTTTGATGTTTGCAAAGACACAAAACACACAAAAATTGTGGAAAACTTCTACCCTAAATAATTCAATATTTCTTTGAACTATACATCTGAAAATGGCATAAAGTAAAAATATCCAAAAAAAAAAGCAAAGCAAAACATGTTAAAAGCATTCTAAGATCTGAGTAACAGAAATACCATCAATAGCATTAGCTAATGCAAAATCTTGAAGTTCCCACAAAGTGCAAGTACTAAATTATGTAACAAATATGCACTATGGATTATTTAAACTTTCAAAGGAACATAAATCACTTTAACTTTCCCACCATCACATGGCCAGCCCAGTGGAGGAAGGGGAAGGGTCTTACCTGCAAGTTCCCCTTTATGCTATCCAGCTCCTTTGATGTTTTGGAGAGTTGTCGTAGAATTCCTGTCCTCTCTGTGAAAACCTCCTTCAGCTTCTTTTCCAGCCCCTCATAGCTACAGAAAGAGAAAAGAAATAGGAAGATGACTTCTTTAAATCTATGGCATGCCTGGCAAATTCATTCTGCACAGTGGGTTACAGCAGCCTGAAGGATGCGAAGCTATTGTGAGTGGATGATGAACTCAAGGAAAACATCCAATAGTTCTTCATCAAAATCCCGAAAAAGAACTTTTGACCCGGACTCAAAGTCACATCAGGCTCTGTTTCAGGATTTCATCACGTTAAAGGCAGCAGACGGAGAAAGCGAATAGTATTTTTGTGAAAACTGATTCTTTTTTTCAGGATTATCTGATGAATAGAGTTCAAAAGAACAAAGAATAGAAATCCTTTGTAACATATAAATGTATTCTTTCTGAACAATTTAATTAAATATGATACAATATTTACCAACAGGGTCACGCAAACCAGTCAAACAAAACATCCAACCTCAGTTCCATAAATACACACATATACATATTTATACCGTACTTTGCTGTCAGAATATCGACAGTTTGCTAAGCCAAAAAGACATAGCTGTGCATAGACAAAAAAAGATAAATAAATAAATACACCGTGCCGTGATTTTCTTTTGTCATCGTCCCAAATACAAATCATAAATAAGTTATGTAGAGAACAGTCAAATGCTTTCAACAAAGGCTCTTTGCCAAAGCATCCTGTGCTGCTCATAGCTGAACATTTAAGCTTTGTGTCGGGAAAACTAAAGCACAGTCATACGAATCTCCATGATGAGAAAGCAACACCTGCGAAATAAATAAATCATGCTGGAAAGCATCGTGCCTATAAAACTCCCACAGTGTGATGTCTGTGAAACTGATCAAGGGTGTGGGCTGGAAGAGACAGATAGAGATAGGGGAGAAAATAAAATAAAATCAGGCTCTCACTACTAGGCTTGATTATTATTCAGTGTGGTTGAGCTCATCTAGGGCAGACCTACAGTATGATAGGTCAATAATAGAGTCTGGTTTAGTTAGTTTGGCTAGTTAATGTGACCCAGTTAGCCCGTGCTGGTGAATGCTGTAACTAAAATACCTGGCATCAAGATTCATATTTGCCTTCACTGATGGCCATTCAACTACAGCTGTGTATTCCGATAAAATATGTACATTTATTTAAGGCAACACAAATCAGTACATTATTGTTTTTTTTTTAATTCATTGGTATCAGTCAACAGGCTCATTAACCCTGTTTTTACATCCAACACTCATTTAATCTTTAAAAAATGAATTCTGAAGAACTCTGTTGTATGTAATCTTTAGAAAAACATGTTTTTTACTTTTCATAATGTTGTGAGGCCAATTTGTAAAAAGAAGTAGACTTTAGCATACTTTTAAAAAGAGTTCTTGTTAACTTAATGTAATGTTTTAATAGTTTATATTTATGCTAAAATGCAATTAGCTGTAATTAGTGCTTTTTTTCCCTCAGTAAAGCAGGAGGTACATCTTTATATGTATTTTCATAATTACTTCTATTGTCTTTGAAATCTAGTTAAAGTGAGCTGTCAGATGTACTGACAAGCATTTATGGTAAACTAAAATATACTTTAATGGCATTTCTTTTGAAACTTGTATGTCATGGATGCCATGTAAATACAGTTGGGGTCAAAAGTTTACATACACCTTGCAGAATCTGCAAAATGTTTACCGAAATAAAAGGGATGATACAAAATGCATGTTATTTTTTTATTGTGTACTGACCTGAATAGGATATTTCACATAAAAGATATTTACATATAGTCCACAAGAGAAAATAATAGGTGAATTTATAAAAATGGCACAGTTAAAAAAAGTTTACATACGCTTGATTCTTAGTACTGTGTTGTTACCTGAATGATCCACAGCTGTTTTTGGTTTGTTTTGTTTTGTTTAGTGATAGTTGTTCATGAGTCCCTTGTTTGTCTTGAACAGTACAATTCCCACTGTTCTTCAGAAAAATCTTTCAGGTCCCACAAATTCTTTGGTTTTCCAGCATCTTTTGCGTATTTGCAACCTTTTCAGCAGTGACTGTATGATTTTGAGATCCATCTTTTCACACTGAGGTCAACTGAGGAACTCATATGCAACTACTACAGAAGGTTCACTGAAACCTCAGAAGAAAAGCAAACTTTTTGAATTTGAAGATCAGGGTAAATTTAACTTATTTTGTCTTTTGGGAAACTTGCAAGTATCTTCTGTAGCTTCTGGAGGGCAGTACTAAATGAAAAAATAATGTTGTTTAGGCAAAATAAGAAAAATCTACAAATCTTCATTCTGTTCAAAAGTTTTCACCCTTGGCTTTTAATGCATCATTTTTCTAAAGCATCAGTGAGCATTTGAACCTCCTGTAATTGTGTATGAGTCCCTTAGTTGTCCTAAGTGTGAAAAGATGGATCTCAAAACCATACAGTCATTATCGGAAAGGGTTCAAATACATAAAAATGCTGAAAAAACAACAAATTTGTTGGATCTGAAGGATTTTTCTGAAGAACAACGGGCAGATGAATGTTCAAGACAAACAAGGGCCTCCTGTTGGCGCCAATAGCCTTGTTGGCACCATGCTAACATATAGCGCAGCTGCGCTTCGGGTGTCCCGAGTTCGAATCCCGCCTTGTGTACCTTTCCTGATCCCACCCCCAACGCTCTCTCTCCCACTTGCTTCCTGTCATATCTCCACTGTCCTATCCAGAAAAATGCAGAATGACAAAAAAACAAAAAACAAACAATGGACAAGGGAACAACTATCATTAAAAAAAGGGAAAAAAATTGAATATTGCTCATTAATCAGCTTTCAGTCACAACATAAAAATTATCTGCTAATTGGTATCAGTCAGAGGATTAAAATTAGTGCAGTGGATTCCTTGTAACACAGTACACATGACATTTAACGTTTAGATAATTCCATAAACAAAAAGGTCCGTTTTTAAAATCACACGCTTCCTGCGTCAGCCAAGCAGCTGCCATTAAATGACCAGGAACACTACAGGCCAACTTTCTCCAGATATTATCAACCTCCTTTGGCTCAAGATACAAACAGCTTCATTGCCACAACGGTACAGATAACCACAGAGTCTGTTCTCCACATATGAGGAATAAATTGGTCATTACTGTCACGGGTTGATAATTATGCTGTGATCTCTTTTGACACAGCTGTTTTGGCAGGCTCTCATACGAGAGAGACCACAGAAAGTGTTCTAATGAGAATCAGCCTGTCAGACAAACAGGCTTATAATCGCATGCTGCACTCTACGGCTCCTCGATGCCAGCGATCGCATAATTCTGATTAGAGCCACACCATGTGAAGGCTGACGATAAACCGTGATCCCTCTTGAAGAAATGGTGGTTAGCTGTAAGAATCTGCCAGAAACAATCTGCACACATGAATGGTGATGCTGTCTGAAAAACTGATTGTTCGGGATGAAGGGAGCTTTGAATAACAGCACACGACAGGCAGAGAAACAACCGCACGTACACGCGGCCTCATTAGACAGAACCTCCCTACCCACCCAGTACGTCTCTTGCTTGACTTTGAATTATATGAAACTGATCTTCCTCAGTAATGAAGAAGTGCTGAGCCCTGGTCATTAAAGTGGAAAGTGCTGAGTTTTACAAGTCCAGCGCACGAGCTGCAGCTACAGCTCAGTATGGATGTATAGGCCTTCGACGCCGAAGTAAAGATCAGATGGAGTGTGACTGGGCTTTAGCCAACAAGGCAGGACCCATCGCTCCTCATCTTCCATTAGCCACTGTCGAACTAAACATTTCCTGTAAAGCTAATGGCTTTACACAGCAATTTTATGTGCTTTCACAATGACATAATCCCATTAAGAAATTGTCACACTCTGAACATTAGAGGAACTGTATGGACTGTATTTACAGACAGATAGATACTGTATGTGTAATTAATTGTAAATTTCTAATCATAAACATATATTTAGTCCCCAAATAATGCAAAATAAACATGAGCATATATTTTCATCTCCACAGGAAGTGTTGAAAAACAATTAGTGTAGCCTCAGGAAGTTAAAAAAAAAGAATGATGCATTATCAGTGTTGGCCGTAATACATTACAAGTAACGTGAGTTGTGTAATCAGATTACTTTTTTTAAGTAACTAATAAAGTAACCCATTACTTTTAATTTACAAGACAATATCTGAGTTACTTTCTTAAATAAGCAACACTAGTAACATTGTTTTCCCATGTTTTGACTGACAGCTCTCCTGTTGCCATGTTGAGAGAATCGGGAGTGAGCGCAGAGATGTTGTGTGCACTGTGTAAACATGATGTTTACTGTAGTTCTGGACTAGATTATTTCATCTCACTCGCACAAAAACAGATTCAGTATTTCTCAAAATGACAGTCAAAATGACAGTATTTCTCAAAACAGTCAAATGCAAATCTGCAATAGTTAAATGTTAAATAACACATATCCTTAATGTATGTAATTCCATTTTATTAACCAATTTCTTTACTGCTGACCTTTGTTGATCCAATTCAACCATACTAAGCAAAAATTACTTTAGAAAAACATTTTATACTTCTTTTTTTTTTTATCGCTGAAGAGTGTTGAACTTTCTTCTCATGTGTTATACTATACAGACGTGATTTTACTTTTCCTTTAGCCTGAGGCTTATTCATTTGTGTGAAAGGGCTTTTACAGTACGTTTGCTAAAAATAGAACCTTTTTATATTTAAAACAAACAAGCAATCCCTGACAGATTTGAAAAGTTGGGGAGCACAGGGCACAAACTAGCGTGGGGTTAGTTGTAACACACATGGTTTACATATTTCCACACATGGTAACATAACCACATTTACAGTATTTACTAGTTGCCATATCAACACTATAGAGAAAAAAGTGTGCCAAAATTAAAAATAAATTTGGAGATATCGCTGAATATTTATTTTACCATAGTAAAAGTAAATTTTTCATCTCGGGTTTTTAGCATTCATTTAAATTGAAACAAATCTGCTATTATTCTAATCTCCAATCTGTTATATATCAATTTAGATATCTAGCTAACTAGCAGAACACTGCGTTACAATGTGCCCCTCCATTACTAAACTAAGCTATTTTATGACATTAACGATGTAATTTAGTCCATTTACTTTTATTCTTTTTAGTTTTAATGAGAAACAACAAGAAACAGGTGAATAAAGACTGACGATCAATGTTTAATGTTCAGAAATTATTATTTCAAGAAATGTGAAGCATTTTAGCTTGTTTATATTTTTTATTTTTATAAGTTAATCATTTTATTTTATTGACAAAATATTTTAGTTTGTCTTCTATCGTTTCATTTGATCAGACAATGTTTTAAGCCGTCATATGGTCATGTTACAACGTGCCCCTCACATGTTACATTGTACCCCACCTACGGGGCATGTTGTCACATTTCACTTTCATTCTTTTGAGGTAAATAACGAAACACGTATACACTGTAATTATGAAACAACATGACATATTTGTACTAGACAAGTGTAAAATTTATGTGGATAAATAAATAATACTCTGAACCCCATGTGGATTTACATAAATTGAGAAAGTCAAAACGTCTTAGGTTGTGCCCCACAATCCCCTAACACAAAAGTAACATAACACATATTTGTCACACTTAAATGATTTAGATCATCAAACTAATTTTAGGCTTAATTAATTTAATCAGAATAATTTATGAGTAAATACTTCTTTTTATATAAGGCCAGGTAGGTTTGGACAGCTTTTTCCTCTTAATAAATGAAATCATAATTTAAAAACTGCATTTTGTATTTACTCTGGTTACTGTACATGTTAAACAATCCATATTATTCACAGAAACCAAGACCATATGTTTTTTTTTCCAGCCCTAATTGTCATACTTAAATAAAAATAGACCTAGAATAGTTGTCACACTTGCAACTATTTAAGGTCAATTTAAAAAAAAAAAAATCCACATTCACATACATAACTAAAATGCAAACTTTTATATAGATGTCATACTAAAATATATACATGATTCAAATGGTCACATTATTTTAAACTCTTTATTTTAAAGGAGAAGTCCACTTCCAGAACAACAATTTACAAATAATTTACTCACCCTCTTGTCATCCACGATGTTCATGTCTTTCTTTCTTCAGTTGTAAAGAAATTATGTTTTTTGAGGAAAACATTTCAGCATTTTTCCCCATATAATGGACTGATATGGTGCCCCGATTTTGAACTTTCAAAATGCAGTTTAAATGCAGCTTCAACAATCCCAGCCAAGGAAGAAGGGTCTTATCTAGCGAAATGATCGGTTATTTACATTAAAAAAATACAATGGAAATACTTTTTATTCTCAAACGCTCGTCTTGCCTTGCAGTCCTTGAACTCTGTGTACTCTCTGTGTGCCTCAACTTCAAAAATCATTTCAAAATCATCCTACATCGCTGCAGAAGTTCCGACCCAGTCTTTGCAAAGTGAACATTCAAAAAAGATCAAATACCCTTAACAAAACAGGTAAAACAGCGATATAAGATGATTTTGAAGTTGAGGGAGAACATTTTTCGACATAGCCTAACTGTCATGAACATGAACAAAAACAGTCCAGGCAGAGTAAGACAAGACGAGCGTTTGGCATTAAAAAGTATATAAATTGTATTATTTTTATTAAAATAACTGATTGTTACGCTAGATAAGACCCTTCTTCCTCGGCTGGG
>JAHKKF010527896.1:1489-11503 GCA_019740295.1 Labeo calbasu | reverse complement strand
CTTATGTAGTGCCAAACAGGAAGTGGAAGTAGAAGCAGCAGAGGGAGCGTGCAGTCAGTATTCGGGAGAGGGCTCCCTCTGCTGGCGTGGCGTTACACTCACCTTGTTCTAAAGGCTTATTACCTTCCTTGTTTGAAACTCAGAAAGAAAAAAATGTCCTGCTCGCACTTGACCTTCTTTTTTTTTTTTTTAAGCGTATGTAAATCTGTCGTAAAATAATCCTATGCATCCCATGGCATATATTCCAAGCAGTCTGAAGGTGTTACTGTAGGGTTTGAGAAACAAACCAAAATGGCAAGTTATTACATTTATGAAAATCCTGCATTGCATTCCTGAGTGTGAGTGTATAGCAGCTCGTGTCACGCACAAGCGTGTATCCTTTTGAGATATAAATTATAATCAATTTTAATAAAACAAAAGACTACATTGTAAAACTCAGAAGAATATGTATTTTAATATCTCTGTTCTCCTGTTGTCAGATCTGACAGTTCTTGCGGGAACGTTATAGACCTGTTATATACCCAATTCAGTGCATTATTCTTTCCTTTTTGTATCAGTGTTTAAAATAATTACTTTAAAAGTAATTAATCAATTAATCAAACAAACTTATTGGGTGACCAGGGTAGGCTATGACAGCCATTATGTCCCTGCCATCCCCAGCTGATCCAAAGCATAGAATATATATCTACACAGTGGACAGCCCTGCCTAGGCTTTGCCCCAGTACCAGTTGTGTCAAGCCATTAATTTGTCTGGTTGTTTGATGAGAAACAGATGAAATGTAGTTGCAGTAAACGTGTTAAATTAAGCGTACAGCTTGAACTTGAACGCAAATTCGCTGTGTTGATTGATATAATGATGTAGACACTTTGCCCGCAATGCTGAGTTGTGCTAACGTACCTGGATCACGAGATCTGCTTTCCCCGCTAGAAGAAGCAAGATATCAAGAAGGGTTAAAGCATCCACGTAACAACTGGCCATTTCACCCTTTAATTATCTCTGAATGTCTTCACGAAGCTAAGCTATTATTTATTTCATTCTCATTGTCTAATTCTATGTTGGCAAATATGCTATCGTCAAATATTGCTTGTATTTTAAGGCTAGTTATTCAGTAACGTTTGTTTGCTAGGCATGCTGTTGCTTTAGGCGTATTGGTTGAACAGTATTATGACATGCGTTTATTAAACTTACCACAGCGAGGTTTTTAAACCCGTTGATCAAGCTGTCTGATGTGAAACAGGCTTGCCGTTTAAGGCTCATCTAGTATGGGGAATGCCTTTTCATTAAACTTATCCAACTATTATTTCCAAAACGCTGTGTTTTAGTCGATGATATGGTGGTGCTTAAAGCGATCTAGTGTTTTGGTAAGGGACTTTGTCGACACTCATGCTGGTTGCCAGATTGAGGACAAGCAATACAGCGAGCGCAAATTTAAGTGGGAGGCGACAACCTGTAAACTGATGAGCTGATTTAAGTTATAATATGCTGTTGTTATAGAGCTTTTTAAATGGATGCTAAAGCTTTTAGGCCATGTAGAATCTGTGATCTCTTAACCAGTTCATTTGCTTGCTTCTATGGTGGCAGTATGCTATGTTTGCTGCAAACTAGGCTGCCAGTTCTAGTAAGTTTTCAGAATCTTTAATATTTTTCACGTACTGCATTAAAGGGGCTTGCTGCTCTTCTTAGCTGCTTATGAAGAAGCTTCGCTGCTACTCTTCTTGCTAAGGGGCTGCCGCCCCAGTCTCTGTTATTCCAGAAGGACATGCTTCTTTCAGATATGCCATCAGTTGTGGTTGGGGGGGGTTCTGGCCTGTTGTTTGTGTTGGGGGGGTTATTATTGCTGCTCTCCCTGCTCATTCATGACATGCTGCATGGATGGGCAGGTAGATTTTGCCCAGAACAGAACCATACCACCAAACCAAACTGTATGCTAAGTGCCTATAGTCATTTTGATGATAGTGGTCCTGACAGAAGATTATTTATTTATTTATTTAGAGGACTATTATTCTGCTGCACGAAAATGAGGGGCGTTTAATTCCCACTCGCATGTAGAAATCGAATATTCAAGCGATTTATTAATTTTTCTACCCCTGAACAAAAAACTAAAAATTAAGCTAAATTTTTCTTGTTTGTTTTTTGGGGGAAAAAAAGAAAGAAAAAGGAGCCGTTTTCTCATTTTTCTACTTACAATATTAAATAAATAAAAAAAAAAAACGAGTCAGCGTAATGTGTGCCATCTCTGCTATTGTTCTTTTGCTCGTGTGGGTTAGTTCGGGACGGTGATCAGGGGCCCTTTCTTCGTAAATCGCTAATTCAGTTGGCCGGATTTGACTGTTGACGATTTGGCATGACCTTGGATTGTTTGGTTCTTCGATGCTCATCCCAGACTTGCTGTCATAGCAACAGGTCCTTAAGCTTGAACCTACTCAGGAGTAGGCTTATTTCATGTAAACAGGATTAGATTGCATTTAAGCAGAATTGATACTTAAAATCTGTCCCAACCACTATTACTTTATTACAAAAGTACCATTGATCCAGGGGCAATAATTTAAAATAATAATAATTAAAAAATTAATTGGAAAGCAATATAATAATGTTGTGTAGTCTATAATAGACACAGCCAGGTTTACGCATTAAAAAGATTTATTTGTTATAAAATAATTACTTTATAAATGTATTCGAATCTTACACACATGCTATACAGATAATGTAGAGTCATGCATTAATTTGAGTGATGACCGGTATTTGTCACACCCCTGTGGACTGTGTTTGTGGTTTGTTCCTTGTGTATGCCCTTATTTGGTCTTCCTGTTCCGTTTTCAATTATTACGTCACTGTTTGATCGTTCACACCTGCCTCCCCCTGATTAGTCTGTGTATTTAAGTTGGTTGTGTTCACAGTTTGGTTGTCGGTTATTGTCGTTGTCACTCCGGTTTGGTCAAAGTCTGTTCATGTCGTTTTCACGTTGGATTCCCTGCTGTTCCTGTCCGTTCCTGCTCTATGTGTGGATTGTCTAATAAATGTGCATATTCTGGACCTCCTCGTCATACTCCTCATTCCCCGCACACCACGACGCTGACACTATTATGGGAGTGGCCTTATGGAGCACATGAGATGCAGATAACATGAGATCTTGATCCTTAAGAAAATTGAATTAATGCTGTCACGTAACAAATTTGTTTCAAAGATAAAATAAAATGAATTGCTAATTATTACATTGAAATAAAAAATGTAATGCCTGTACAAACATTAGAAATCGTGAATATAAATAATTTGAAATCATGTAAAAAAATAAACAAAATAAAAACTGCACATTTCATTGATCTATTATAACATTTATGTAGTTTGTTTGCTTGGCTGTTTCCTTATAAAAGTCCAGAAATTTGTCAAGTTTTTCGTCAGGTGTTTCGTCTTTTTTAATTATATGATGTCATTACATTGCTGTCTTGCCGCCAGCCAATCGCTGCATTTCTGATCATGGTTTGGAGTATCGACACATAGCCCCTTTTAAACCAACAGACAACTCAATCCAGCCACACTAATCATCAACAACAGGTGCGTTCGAAGAACCGAATTAGCCAGGTCATGATCAGCGCGATGACATCATCTTGGATGTGTCATTTGATCTCGATGTAATAAGCGACAATCAAAGAATGGGCCCCAGTTCACACTCAAATCTTACATCAGAATTAAGCACTACGGCAGTGTGAACATAACACACACACACACTCATGTATTTTGTTCTGTTTTTCTTAATCTTCACACAGGTCACAAGAGATCCGCATTGAGGAAATCCTTTTGGGTCGGTTCTGGCGGGCTGTGTCAGACTCCAGAAAAATGTCCTATTATTCTACGTAAGATATTTCCTCTTGTTAAAATATTCAGGATGATGACAGTTTTACGAGTCCTCCAGCTGTACGAGCTCTCGTACTACAGCACAGAATGTTCTGTGAAGATCTGGAAAATATTAAAGCTCTCACAGGCCGTTCAGTCTGCTGTGGGAATATTTCATATTTCATACACACTATATCAGACGGCAGGATTTTGTTAGCCGCCTTTCTAATGGCCTTTTTCTCCTTTGCTTTGCAAATGTGAAATTTCAGACCCAATTTTTTATTCAGTGTCGGGGAAAAACTGTGTGACGGGCTCTTTCGTTGAAAAGCCCCCGCGGCTCTCAGCAATATCGCTCTCTCTCTCTCTCTCTCTCTCTCTCTCTCTCGTGGAGATAAGTGCTCACCAATTTTCTCTCTCACCCGAGAGCGTGGGGCCATTCAGACTCAGGCAACTTTATTTAATTCCAACATTCACATTTTTGGTTAGAAACAGTGAGCGTGAAAAAAAGCAGATATTCTGGACAAGAGCGATCAGATCACTGATGTGAATGCAGCAATGGCTGCAGAGATGATCTCTTCTGTTTCTGAGAAGATTCAAACTTTTTATGTGTGTTACAGGCTTCAAGGTGCAGGAGAGTGTGCTGCTCTTCACTGTGTAGAAAAACTGGATGAGACATTTCTAACCAAATACACACACACACACACACACATACTCTTTTCACCTAGGAGGGCAGGCTGCCTGTCTTGCTGTCTGTGTAGTGGCTGACAACATCTTCGACACTCACACACACACACACATACACACACGTAGCATCTGTCTGCTTGATCAGTGATGCGTTCCCTGTCTAACTGTTGTGTTGTGGGACAATAAGATACATCACAGTGTCATCTCTGTCTTCCTATGCATCTGTCTCTTTCTTTCTCTTTGTCTGTCTGTCTGGTCTGCACACGTACACACACAGTTTACTTTTGCAGGTGCTTGTGTTTTAGGCTTGTTTGAAAAAAATTACAAAAAAATGTTTGCACATGCAATGTGTGTGTGTGTGTGTTCGACTACAGTAGTGTTAGGCTTTGGTTTAGTCTGAATTCAATAACAACAGAAGACTGTAGCAAGTCCTGTACTGTCATGAGCTTCACAGTGGTTTGGTGAGTTTGTGTTTGTGACAGAGACACTGATTCAGAGACAGTGACTATATTTGAGATTGTATGTGCTTCTCATTACTGACATTATGTCTCTCTGTTTCTCTCTCCCAGTGACACTGTCCAGTCGCTCTCACCGCTCACTTCAGCTAATGGCGTGGAGAAAGAGCGCACCTTTGGCCCGTGTGATCGCCCAGCTGTGTGTTTGGTTTTGGCTGCTGTCCATCTGCACTTTCAATCCCATCAAACAGAGCTGCGTGTGTGTTTTACGTGAGGGACGCGTCATTGACTTCTGCTCGCAGTAATTGATGTAAATGGACTCTTTATGTGCTGCCTGTGATGTTTTCATAATGACTTTCTATATGATTTGGCTCTTCTGCAATTTCAGATAATAACATGGAGACGTAAAAGATGGAGAAGCGAAGGATGAGAGGCACCAGCTGTCCGTCGCTGCAGCTCTACTGAACCCAAACACTCCGTCTTCATCTAGCTGACCTGTCTAATGCCGTCCAGAGACACCAGTAGGACCAACGGAGATGCTAACAAAAGCTTTCTTCAGCTATTGTAACCTCCTCTGGGGTCTAAACCTTCTGTAATCGAGTATACATTTGAATAAGAACTGACTTTGTATTTGTTTTCTGCTTATAGTGTGAATGTGCGTAGTATGAATGAAATCTGCACAGACTACACTCATGTTGCTATTGTCACGTGACAGACCAGCATCTGTTTTGCTTCACGAATCCTGTCCCGTGGCCTCATAGGATAGTAAAGTCAAGTAGCAGGTCATGCTTTTTGCCTGCTGTTTTTTGAATATTATGAATTTAGACATACTACATTTTTCCCATACTGTTTTAGGCCTATTATATAGTTCGGAACTAGGCATATTCAGACACAGATTATTTCAAGAAAACTGCCTCCTGTGTTTCACCACCTACATTTCCCAGCATCCCTAGCGGTGAGGTTACATGGTAAGTCGTGCTGAGAGATCAGCAGCTGTTTCTAGGTTTCACTGGAGACTCGAGGGTGAGATTTTCACCCGTCTCTGAGTAGATATTGCAATAAATGAAATGAAAGTCTGATAGTGAACACAAATGGCTCATTAAACTCGTTTTGTGTGGATGATGAGCTCTTGCATTTAAAGCTAACGTTGTCATTTCCCTATGCATCTCCATGCTGAAATGATGATGAATCATCAGAGCTGATATTGCCCTTCACATAATGTTCACTGGATTTATGACCAGTGTCGTCTCAGCTGTTTTCTAATTTGGAAAATCTCTTTTTCATTCTGTCGTCCTGCCTTCCAATTAGCTCTGAAACAGGCCAACAGATTTCCCTCTCTGTCACAACACAAATGTGGCTTCCAGCTGATTTTTGGACACACACACTCCTGAATTCAGGTCCCATTCTCTCCAACCTGAACCTAATTAACAGTATGGCTCAGCCATTACAGGCCAATATCCCCTGTTACGGAGACACAAAAGCCGCCCTTCTCTCCCTGTTCACCCTCTACCCTCTAAATTCATGCTGCCGCACAGAGAAGAGGGAACGAACTGCACAATGCAGCCTGTCGGATCAGTCTATTCTGTGCTTTAATTGGCTTGTCTCTCCTGAGAGGAAGCTCAGATCTACAGGTTCTTCTGTGAGCAGTGTTTGCAGATAAACCTGAGCCTTACACAGAGGATGGTCAGCCGGAGAACTGCAGATTTCAGCTCCGTGTCACAATCATCTGGTGGAGACTAGTTGACTCTGTTCAAGAAGAGCCTATGTCGTTGGGATGTAAATCTATCTCAGTTGTTCTGTGATGTGAAATCTGAAATCAGAAGTAACTCAGAGTGAAGCAGGTTTACACAGGTTTATAGTAAACAAGCTACTAAAGCTAAAAAGTAAGCGTCTGTCATCTGCTTGAGCTAAAAAATGTTCAGTTTCAATGCATTCTCCAGTCACATAGCAATTCTCCAATTTAGTTAGTTTCAGTGAAATTAAACTGAATGCTGTAGTATTTCAGTAAATGTTTCTCACACCCATTCCTCAGCAGAACAGGAGGATGGGTTATTCCTCTCCTTTGGCTTGTTTAAAAATATGCAAAGCTGTGATGCCAGACTTTCTTTTCTTTTCTTTTTTTTTAACTCTATCAACTGAAAAGCTAAATGGTAATGGATTGGATGGTAATGCATTTAACTACATGCTATTGGCCACAAACACAGCAGAGGATTTATGATATCAACAAAGACTTCCAGGAATGAATGACGTGATAGTATGCCCCAAAACCCCTATTTTTTCTTCTATAAAATACTTCAGTGTGGTTAAATGTGGCTATTTTTAATACTTTTACCCAAGTAAACTTCTGATTAGAGACTTTGACCATTGATTATGTTTTTTTTTGTTTAAGTATTATTTATTTATTTATTGTTTTGCATAAATGCAGAACTGTGAGTTTATATTCTGTTCATGGGTCTGGAATTGATTGTACTCTTTTGTGGATCCACTAGATGGCAACACTCACAGCTGAGTCACTGGTTTGGCAAAGTACAAGAAGAAGAGGGAAAATACCAACAAAATGGCAGAAGATGAAGGTCAAAAAACAAAAGAGGTCAGAAGTGCATAAAGATGGCCGAATTCATTGTCAGGTAATGCATCACAGAGCAGGTGTAGTGAAAATGTGAAGCAAAGATATTATTAAGTAAGTTAGTTAGTTAGTTGTTGGCTGTTGTTGTTGCTGTTGTTTTGTCCATACAATGAAAGTCAGTGGGGTTCAACATGGTTTGATTAAATATTGTAAATTATATTCGTTTTCTATGTGGAATTACACAAAGTCTATATGTGTGCATTTCCCCCTTTAATTTTCTGACTGCAGCATTTATCTTAGTTTCATTTTCTCTTTCTGCATTATGTCTGCATGGTAGAGGTGGGTTTCTATTAAGTTCTAATTAATCTAATGTCATCTTTGCTTTAAAAATAACTTTTATAGTCAGTTTTTTCTGTTTTATAACTTTATTTCTTCATGTATGTTTCATTGTTTTTGTTTTAATTGAGGTTATGATTCATTTGCGTGTCTCATCAATTAACGTGAAGCACATGCTAATTGTATTGCAGTTTACATTTAACTTACAGAAACGAAAAAGTGCAAATTCACACATGGTAAAGACTGTGTTATCTTTCATCAGATTAAATGAAGAGTAGACTCTTCAGCTGATGTTCGTCTGTTTCAGGGGTGCCCAACCCTGTGTCTGGAGATCNACCTTCCTGCAGAGTTTAGTTCCAACCCTGATCAAACACACCTGTCTGTAATCATCAAGTGCTCTTTCAGATCCTAATTAGTTGGTTCAGGTGTGTTTGATCAGGGTTGGAGCTGAGCTCTGCAGGAAGGTAGATCTCTAGGACCAGGGTTGAGCATCCCTGTTCTATTCATTACTCCAAAAACACAAAGCATACAACACCAGTTACAACAGCATTCTTCAAAAAAACAAAAGAATGAAAGTCATACAGGTTTGGAACGATATGTAAATTATGACAATGTTTGTTTTTGAGTGAGTCCCTAAAAGCTTTTTGGGACTCATCCACATGAAGGCAGAGGTTTCCCTATCCGTTTTTTTTTTTTTTCCCTCGTTCTGAAAAAAAATCCCATTAACATGGCAACATCTTAAGAAATATCTGTGTGCACATGAAACCAAATCAAAAAGATGTAGTATCCATGCCAGACCAGTATGTGGCACTGTAATTCTGCCACAGAGATACACTAAAAATGGAGAAGAAGACTCGGAGCATGTGCATAAACCTTGCTGTATACAAACCCAACAACAAGAACAAGAAGACGAAGATGAAGCAATACATTTATTACCTTATTTATTATTCTGTGTTAATGTTAGTTAATAAAAATATTGTTGTTCATTGTTTGTTCATTTTGCTGTTGCTGTTACATGACAAAGCGGTGTCTGACTAGGGTCGAGACGTGGGGTGATGACATCATTGTTTCACAAAACATACAGACTGGCTGTACACACGAAAACACAAAGGTGTCGTTTTCAGATTTATCCACTCTATTCCCAAATTGACGAATCCGTCTGAACGAAATGCCGATACGATACAAAATTTGTGGACGGGGCTTAAGTGAAAATTAAATATTACTTAAAAACATGAACTAAAGTAAAGAGAGCAAAGAGAGGTTAGGTTAGACTTTAGTCAGCCTGTGTCATGTATGTGCAACATTAGGTGCTGATTTGGTCCATAGGCATATTGTTTGAGCCTGAGATCATCTGCTGGTGGGATTCTGTCGACCCGTGAAGTAAGTTTGTGCTTGCTGTGTGTTGTTTGACCTCAGACGTTTGTCAGGCACGCATACTGCTCTGCTGCCATGACATTTTCCCATTCCTTTGGCATTTCAGATATACCTGAATTTTAAATTTAAGGGAAGCTTGTCCTGATACAGTGCTGAACTTGTTTGCTCAAAGCAATCAAAATGTGATTGAAAATCAAAATGAAAATCACAGATTTTCTCAACTGCACTTATTCATGTAGAAAGAAAAAGAAAAGTCACCATTATTCTTCCCCAGGTGAATCACTAGAGAGGACAAATGCAGTCGCTGTTCCCATATCTGTGCTGACCTGTGCTTGATGAGCTGTCACTTAGGGTGACTAAATGACCATCATCTGTAATGCTACCATTGAGTTATGAGTGACAAAGCATTCTTGCTGGTTGTATTTTGGGTAGCATGAGTTTGTGTATGAGGTGTTTCAGTGGTTTAGTGCATTCTAAAGTGAGATTGAACTGCTGTGTTAAACTGCATGTGGAGAATGACGACTGAGAAATACACATAACCAAAAGATTTATTTTGCAGTGCTGTGATCTGCAGCATTTTGGACTTTTAAATATGTGTGAAAATGAGTCAAAAGGCTGCTAGAATCTGGCAGTTTATGTGTGTATGGCATTTGGTAGTCAGCAGTTTTAATGTGTGAAAAGAGAACAAAACAGCCAAAAGCCTAAAGAGAAATACAATATGTTAAAACGATGCATCTGATTGTGTGTGTGTGTGTGTGTGTGTGTGT
>JAHKKF010527889.1:10192-24626 GCA_019740295.1 Labeo calbasu | reverse complement strand
TGTGCTTTGGCTGTGGCTGCAGTTTTGTGCGGTATTTATTATTACTGTCAGCGAAAGACATGTAAATGTCCAGATAAACGCGGTACGTGTTACCTGTAGATAATTTAAAATAAAAAAATAAGAGTGGAAGATATTAAATATTAAAGATAAAAGATATTAAAGATTAAAGATATTAAACTTAGAAAGTTTAAATTTACATCTACATAAATGTTTAAATTAAGACATTATTTTTATACAGATGTACCTGATGAAAAAGAACTTGAGAGACTAAATGGTGAGATACATTTACTTATTAAGACATTAAACATCATCACAAACAACTCTAAAGTTATAATGTTAGTCAGGGTTGGAGAAAGTTACTTTACTGTTTATGTAAAGTAATGCATTACATTACTTTTGCATTACTTTTTGTCACTGGGCTTTCGTAACCCAAAAAGTTATATTTTTGGCAACTGTAAAGGCCCTTTCACACCAAAAGTGAAATGAATAAGCCTCAGGCTGAAGGCAAGTAAGTTGTGTTACTTATTTGACAAAGTAACTCAGATATCTTGTAAATTTAAAAGTAATGCTTTACTAAGTTACTAGTTACTTAAAAAAAGTAATCCGTTTATGTAACTCGCATTATTTGTAATGCATTACCTCCCACTACTGATCATGGAAGCCCACTTCTGCCATGTAAGAAAAAAAAAAACTTAAGTCATATTTAAGTCATAATTACAAGATAAAAAGCTGGTTTCACAGACAGGGCTTAGACTAAGCCAGGAGTAGGCCATAGTTCAATTAGGACATAAACATGCCTTAGAAAAAAACATTACTGGCGTGAATCTTGAGACAAAACAAGGGCTCTGAACATATTTCAAGATCAATCCGTGCAAGTTTCTATTAGTTGAAACAGCTCAGACTTACATTTTAGTCTGGGACTAGGCTTAAGCCTTGTCTGTGAAAGCAGGTGGAAAAAGTCCAAATTTTGACGTACTAAGTCACAATTACAAGATAAAAAGTCAAAATTCTGACTTTAAAATGACTTTTTTTTGTCTCGTAATTATGACTAAAGTATGTCACAATTTTGACTTTTTAAGGCATTAATTTTTTTCTTACCTCACGGAGATGGGCTTCCACAGATTATAGTTATGGGTGAGAAAAGATTTAATTGAATCAAATCTTGTGATTTTTGCAGCTCCTGGAAACAATGGGGACATTCATCAGCCAACTGATGGTACGATACTGTATTGCTGAATCTCTCTGGTGGTTTGTGCTCATATAAAGAGACATACAAGAGACTGATATCTGTGTTTGTTTTCAGCAAATGGGGAAACGTCTAATGACGACAGATGTTCAAAAAATGGTAAGCTACTGTACAACTTTTTGTACTTACAAGAGAATTACAATGGTGTCATTTAATTAAAGCTGTGATTTTGGTTTAAACAGGTGCAGTTCCTTTGTTAGCTGCGGAGGTAGACGGTAAGATATCATGTTGTTAATACTGCAGATTATTGTTGTGAAGCAAATTAGCTCAGAATCAGTAAAAAAATGCTGAAACTGGCAAGGTTTAACCCATCTAAAGCTAAACGTTTAAAGTACACATTTGAAGGTTTAAAAACATTTTTTGTTGGTTATGAAAACATCAGACAAACATTAAGGGAATGTTACATTTTATAATGTAGCAAACATTATGCGTATCTTACTTTTGAATGTTCTCTGAACTATGAAATTACTAAGTTATTTATGAACGTTCTAAACATCCAGTTTAAATGTTTAAAAAAAGTTTCTTCTCATTTATGAGAACATTAGAGAAAACAGAAATTAGAGAAAACATTGAAAGAGCGTTGAATGAACATTCTATTAATGTTACTGGAAGAATAACGGTTTATAACTTTGTTTATAACTCTGAAAATGTTCCCTGTTAGCTAAAACTGGAGAATAGGGTGAGGCTGAACAGAAAACAAGATGATCTGGTTCATATTGTTCTCAAGTGAAGGGTGTGACTAAGACGCAGCATAAATGCATTGTTTTTTCGAGAATAATCTTTTAAAATGTAAAGATATGCCTAATTTTCCAGAATATATGTCTATTATATGGAAACATTTAAATTGTATTAATATTTCACAATATTACTACTTACAAAACTATTTTTATAAATGCACTGGTTTGCAGAAAAGACCTTTTTCAAAAACATTTTTAAACATTCATAAATAATATTCCAAACTGTCTGATTTTTTCTTCAAAACGTGCAATTCTGACCTGCAACTTAATTAAAAAATAAAAATTTGTGCTTGTGCAAAGGAGCATATACTGTACAACACATTAGCATTTGTGTTTGTTTTCAGCAGGTGGGAACATGTCTGTTCAGGAGGGGGATTTAGAAACTAGTAAGTTGCATTAGATTCAGTAATTTGTTGTTGCTTTGGATCTTAAGATATGTATCCTAAGTAGGGAGTAACTTGATAAAAAGCTTCATTGCACAGTTACCAAATTGCTCAAAAAAAGTACAACCTAATGAAGATACCTGGAAAGATCCATCTGTTTGGTCCAGGATGGAGTTTGAAAGTGTTGAAACCTACACGAAGATGTATCATTGGGGCTTCGTCAGTGGATAATGAGGTCGTTCTATGAGAGGAAATAGTTGGTTTTTAGCATGTGAGTTACCTGAATGTGGCAGTGACAAGAAGATGTGTCAAAATGTAGGAGAACTTCAGTGTAGAAGATGGGGAAAAGAGACGAGAGACAATAGACCAGTAGTTTTCAATCTCATCAATATGATAATCATGAAGATCCTATCCTAAAATTACAGTCTATACAATGGCATGCGTGTTATAAAGGTCCTAAATCATGTAATTTTCACAACCCACATTTGAGGAAACTGTTTTATGCAGTTTTTGTCTTTTGAAAGTTTCTTTAGAAAGATATTTCAATTGGTATGCTGGTAAACAACAGTACTTATATCACAGCTTAATTTCTGTCAATAATTAAATATTACACTGACTAAGGTTTATAGAGGAACATTAGATTTAGAATTAAGCTGAAATGATCATCAGTGTGTGAAGGAGAAACTATACATGAGCAAATGACTACAACACAGATTTGTGCAGAGAGTTATTATATCACAGAGAGGAGAGCAGTGAATTAGGCATCACAAATAATCAAACCTGTTTGGCAGGGGTTGTGGGATAAGGAGGGTGTTGCTGTGTCCTCTGGGCAAAGCCAGGTCTCAAGCCCAGGATCTTGAGCTTTACTGACAACTGACACACTGTTCAAGAATTCCATTGACAGAGAGAGATGAGGATCTAACAGGCTTGTTAGATCATGTCGATCATGTACAGCACAGTGCTTCGCCTGTGACATTTGTCCTCCAATTTGTATTTTCTAAAAAAAAAAAAAAAACTTTTTTTAAAAGTCCTTCCAAGCCCATAGTATACATCACTATTTAGGCATACAAGGGTCAGCATACATTGTATTTGACGCATACTGTACACACACCACCATATTTTTATAACCACACATAGTTTGTATGCGCAAGTCGCACATGTGCATTAACTTGGTTTTGCACTAATCAATTGTTCCACAAGGTGGCGACACTGGCCCAGGCCATTGTTTTACAGTAGAAAACGAAACAAAGCTACATTTTTATCGGTCATAACTTCTGGAGAAAAATACAGTAGACGCTTGACAAAGATGACGGTTTCTAAAGTGCATGTGACAGCTGCCTCCGTTCACGCATTATATTAAATGTAGTATACTTTGAAAGGCTATACGTTCAACTGTACGGGTATGCTATGAGGTATACATTGAGCTTCAGGCTATTACCCTAATTCAACTGAGATTTGGTACACGTAACCTAAAGACACTCATTACAAAAAGCAATCAAAGATTTTCAGTTTTGTCTGATACCAAAGATAACGATTGCAAGTTAAATAAATGTTAGGACAAAACATTTTTAAAGTGATGTTAATGGAACATTAACTTCATTAATATTTGATGTACATTGTCATAATAATTTTAGAGCAACATGTACATTCTAAGGAATGTTAGAGTTTTTTGTAACCTTTAAATAACATTCTGATCACAACAAGAGAACTGGATGTTTTAACGTTTTTAGAATATTAAAAATAAACATTTAAAAAACATTATGTTTTTGTAAAAAATAAAGTAAGTAGAATCTTGTAAGAAATCCGTTTGTAACCTTTAAGTCATATTATAATCACAGCGTTTTAGAAACATTTCATGTTCCCACAACATTTTTATAACTTAAATTTGTTACCTGGGTATGTTTGATCTGCCATGAGTATTTAGACACTGAAACTACGAACAAGATAGTCGCAAGGTTAGTTGGACAAGATTTTGTTTTCATCCAACGTTGTGAATTAAATAGGAATATTGCATGAAACATTTGCGAATAAAACAAGGTTTCCATCCCACGTGTATTTCCATTGCCACTAACTGGTAAACTGGCGCGAATTAACGCTCGCCGTGTAGTCAAAAGGTGCGCGCGGCAAAAATGACGTCATCACGGAGTGCGCGGCTGTGCTTGTTGAGTGCGCGAAGTCCATGAGGCGGCGCTTCCGAAGATGCACGATTTTTTTAATCGGAAAGCCACCTTGCTTTTTCTTCCTGCAAAAACACGCAATATCAAACGCCAGATGCTTGATGTTTTAAAACAATCGTGCGAGACAGTTCTGCGAGGTAACTGATAAATAACTTTGATGACTTCAGCTCATTTCAAAATGATTGAAACAAACGTTTGATATTGGAAGTCCAGTTATTCATATTCATATTAGCTGTTAAGGCAAAATCGCCTGTTTTTGTTGTTGTTGTTGTTGTTTTGTTTGTGAGTTTTTAATGAAAGGCCCTAAACTTTGCATACAAATATGTGGATGGAAACAGCTAATTCGAGCTCCATCTGAAAAACTCTTTCTGTTTGTTCTCCAGGTGTGCTTCTTAAGGAAGATAAAATCACATCAAAGCCAGTGACTGAGGGACAATCTGTCACGCTTCATACTGAACTATCCAAAGCACGGGAAGTTGACATGATATGGTGGAAGTTTGCAGATTCCAAAGAATGCAGTTGTACTAAATTTGTTTTAATAGCGACACTGAATAAAACAAACAATGAGGTATGCCTATATAATGAAACAATACAACAATTCAAAGACAGTTTGAAACTGAACCACGATACTGGATCTCTCACCATCACAAGTGTCACACCTGAACACTATGGATATTATAAACTACACATCACCAGCAAAGAAGAGATGGTCGTTCATACGTTCAGTCTTGTTGCACATGTGAGTAGGTCAGACTTTGAAAGTAATATTTGTCTAACAAAAAAATAGATATATGCATTGTTTTTTAATCATGCAGTTTTTCTGTCTTTGTCAACATGTCATAATTCATTGTGAATAGTTACCAGTCACTGGGGGGAAATAATTTAATTATTAGATTGATAGGAACTCTTTCACTATTTGTAGCTTCTATGCTTCTTTTCTTACAGGATCCAATGAGAAGAGAGCGAACCCAAAGCCTTCTCCAGAGGAGACAAACCTGCCCATGATTACAACAGATGACTTTACAGTACAGTATAAAGACTGGAATATCCATATTACAATTCCACTGAGAAAAACAAGACACTTCTACTTTTCTTATTATTAATTAAATTTTATATATATTGTGGACGTGTAAAAAAAAAAAAAAAAATTAAATCAACAATATGTGTTTGGTCATTTGTATGTTCAAAATGAAATGCATGCTGGTGGTTTGTAGATTATGTGTTGAACTGCAGTCGAATTGAAGTTAGTTGATGTGGACCTACTGAGTTACAATTATTTATCGCTACTCCTACGAGAGGCGGCGAAACATGCAAGACTTTAACTTTGCAGAGAATGTTTAATTTTTAAAACCCGTTTGTATGAGAAGAGATGACGCTGTTTTTAACTGCTTATTCTGAGGGTAACTGCGACATACACGTACCGACGGTAAGACAACTTTCTCAATTAAATCTGCACGATGTAGAGTTAGATAACAGACCATTCTTGCATCACTAATACTGTACAATGTACTCGTGGGATTTCGAAGGGTTTTCAGACATGTGACAATGAATACATTTTTTCAGTCAGTATGTGATGTTACTTTTGTGTGTCCTCTGCGCATTTCTAACTTCAGAAGATTGTTTATTGAGATGGCCGAAATCAGGGGCGTTTCTGGGATTTTAAAACATCAGGAGCTGGTGGCAAAACATCAGGGGCTAGTAGTGGTGGATGGGAGCTCACATCATAATTACGTAAGATTTTGTTAGACACAGGTGGGTGAACCTGGATCCTTCTAGGGAGGTCCGGGGGGCACGCACCCCAGGAAAAAAACTGATATATTTTAAAGTTAAATTCATTAATCTGGTGCACTTTGAGAGTTCAAAAATAAGAGCTATAAGTTAACACTTGTTCAGTGTGCAATTTGAGCAAAGAAAAAAGGTTGATCTGACTCACCCCTCTTCTGATACTCTGAAAACACTGGATCGTGAACTCATCGTGTGAGCAAAGTCATATTGTGCTTTCGATTTTAGTTCATTTGACATACTTTGCCAAAGCAGTGGCACAAAACAACATTGTTACACTATGAAAAAATAGTAAATAGTAATCAGTGCAAATGGCAAACATATCAAAGTATTATCACAAAATTATAACTTTACAAGACTATATTACACGAATAAACTAATACATTTAAAAATATATATTTGCATGCAAAAAGGGTTAGGGCTAGGGTTGTTTTTTTTTTCAAATTCCATTTTATTTTTTATTTTTTTCTAAATTCGTTTTTTTCTGTTTTAATTTTTCTGGACTCCTTTGTAATGGGTACATTTAATTGTATTAATCAAAAAACATGTATAATTAATCAAAACAATGAAACTTATACAATTTAACGTCAATTTATCAAAAGTTAAGTTATGTTTATAAAATAGGGCATGCCTCGTGTAGACTATTACTTATTATTTATCTAGCTACGAGTCTGCAGAGGCGGATACTTTCACTTTAAGTGCACCCCACTTTTTTTTTTTAAGTTCACACGTGCTTTGTTCCCACGTGCTGTCGCCCGGTTGAATCTGACATTAACACACACAGGCTACAATATGTACCGACGGTAATACTTTCTCAATTGTACTCCACTTTGTAGAGATTAATATAGTTTCTCGGTATTAATGTTAGGTGTATGTAGCCTTTTCGTGAAATTCTAAGGGATTTTTCTGCTTTAGACATTAAATGCACGTGTCAACTTAATACTGAAAAGCAAAATGTTGGGATGAGACTGATTTATGTATCTTTGCAATAAAAATCATCCTCTAAACTCAAACAGGACATATAATGAATGAAGGCGTTTATTATATTAATATTACAAATCTAAATTAACATATTTCAAATCGTATTTTTGATTAAATGTCCAGTCTTTTTTTTAAATAAATGTTTAGAAAACAGACTACTCAAACTGACTGGCCATCTCTTGTTTTCTAAACAATTAGGCTAACTGTGTATCCTATGCAATGACAGTTTTGCGTCGTGATTATGTAATGGCACTTAGTCATTTAGCACCAAATGTCCTGGCTACCAACTTCCCTTGAAAATTAGTTGACAACACGTGATGGATTTAAAAATAAGTATTAATCAAAAAACATGTATAACTAATCAAAACAATGAAACTTATACAATTTAACGTCAGTTTATCAAAAGTTAAGTTATGTTTAGGGCCCTATGAAGTGTTTTATTTTTTCTCACATTATATTTTATTGTTACCAAATTTGTTTTAGCATGTCTATTTATTTAAATGCATAAAACAACTTTTATTTATTTCTACAACATTCTTATGAAATTATGTTGTGTATTTAAATTTTTCTGGTTATGAAATAAAGGCATAAAATATTAATTTATCTTGCAAATCATGACAATTAAATTTTATTTTTGGCAAATAAAGGGGATGCACTAATAAAATTTAAAAGATGGAAGAAATACTGTGTAGCAAAGTTTTATTAATTTTTTTAGCAGTAGTAGTAGTAATACTGTAGGTACATAAGTTCGACTGAATGATAGTAATGTATTTCTGCCACAATGTCTACAAGCTAAACCGAACTTTTATTTTGACGGGATTCCGTAAAATACCTTTACATTTCTGTGAGCATATAACCCTGGTTTACTCAAATGAAACAGTGAACTGCTCACGAAGTACTCTCAGAGCAGTTCTTGATCTGTTGTTCATGCATTTTTTTATGACAGACGGTAAAATCACCGAGAGCGTCACGCGCGCTTGTGTGTAGTAAAGCAACCCGCGCCTGCTTCTGCACCATTCATTCATAAAGAGACACGCAGAACAGGAAGGATTCATATTTTAAATGGTATTTTGCGGCGGCGTAATATTTACAGATACTAGTTCATATCGCGATTTGATTAAAGTGTAACGACCGACCTATGATTAATTCATTGAAACTATGACAAATTCCGTGAATTCCTCGGAAATCACACAGCGATACAAAACATTCGGGGCTATTAGCCCTAACGACGCCCCTGGCCGAAATCACCTAAGAAGTTCATTCTGAGAAGTTATGATATAAATGCACATAGTGGTAGGCTAATTATAAATCTGATTTGGTGTTTTACGAGCATGTTATTTAGTTGTGAAGTTCGCTTTTATTTGTAGAATCAACCTAAGAGGTGCAGACAATTTAACTTTCACAGGTATGCTTCGTGTAGACTATTATTCGTTATTTATCTAGCTATGAGTCTGCAGAGGCGGATACTTTCACTTTAAGTACACCCCACTTTTTTTTTTTTCATTTCGCACGTGCTTTGTTCGCACGTGCTGTCGCCCGGTTGAACCTGACATTAACACACACAGGCTACAATATGTACCGACGGTAATATTTTCTCAATTGTACTCCACTTTGTAGAGATTAATATAGTTTCTCAGTATTAATGTTAGGTGTACAATGTAGCCTTCTCGTGAAATTCTAAGGGATTTTTCTGCTTTAGACATTGAATGCACGTGTCAACTTAATACTGAAGAGCAAAATGTTGGGATGAGACTGATTTATGTATCTTTACAATAAAAATCATCCTCTAAACTCAAACAGGACATAGAATGAACGAAGGCGTTTATTATATTAATATTACAAATCTAAATTAACATATTTCAAATTGTATTTTTGATTAAATGTCCAGTCTTTTTTTTTAAATAAATGTTTAGAAAACAGACTACTCAAACTGACTGGCCATCTCTTGTTTTCTAAGCAATTAGGCTAACTGTGTATCCTATGCAATGACAGTTTTGCGTCGTGATTATGTAATGGCACTTAGTCATTTAGCACCAAATGTCCTGCCTAGCAACATCCCTTGAAAATTAGTTGACAACACGTGATGGATTTAAAAATAAGTAAGCTTCACTTTTGCAACTTCTTGCAAGTTGACAGTATACTTTTCTTTTTTTAAAAAAATGTAATAATGTTTCTTCATGTTTTACAGATGCTGTTTCATTTATGTGTGCGTACTGTTAACAGGTTCAGGTAAGAAAAGTGCAAAGACAGTCCAAAGGTTTGAGACCATGTTTACATTGTAATTTATGCTTTATTACATTTTTTAATTGCAAACTATCAGCAAAACATTTTTAGTTAAATTTAGTTAAAAATAGGTAGAAACATGAAACTGAGCATCTTCAGTGATTGTCTGACTCTAAACAAGGAGTCACATCATCAACAGCACCCAGTTTCTTAGATTTTAATTAACAACAGAATAAGAAAGTGTAATAATCTAAAAAAAATTATCTGAATTTTAATGCTGTCTCAAACTTTTGGACTCCACTGTTACAGTTAATACTCAACAATTAAAGTTATGTCACTCTGAGAAAAGTTGTGTTTTCTAGCCTCTCTGCAACAGGTCATTGACAGCACTGAAGGAAGCTCCATCATATTAAAGTGCAGTCACAGACGTATTGAACTTGAAGAAAAACAACTGACAGTTCACTGGAGACACAATGACACCAGGAATGTATACGATATTATCAATGGAAACGTTTCTATAAAGGAACAGGACCCAGCATACAAAAACAGAACTACAGTTTTACAGGAGGAGCTTAAAAAGGGTCATGTCTTTCTGAAACTCACCGATCTTCAGCTCTCTGATAGCGGAACGTACCTCTGTTTTGTGCCAGCTTTGAGAATTGATCAAAGTACACAACTGGTGGTCAAAGGTGTGTAATAACTTGGTTTTAGCTTCTGTTTTAAGTTGCATGTATTTTGGTCAAAGCATAGTAACTGGTTTTATATCATTAGAGTTTGATTTTACGTCTAATTATTTGTGGGCTTGCCTTAACAGAAAGATCATTCATAACATGCACAACTGCTCAAGTAAGAAGCCATGGTACAAGAGCAAGGCTGGGAAAAACTCTGCACCTCCTAATTCCTTCATCTGGATTTATTATACTTATGATACTGAGTGAATGCTCCTGACACATATTACACATCCATCAAATACTTTTTCTTAAAATTTGCTAAAATATCAGCCTCGGCACAATCAGAAGTACCGGTACTTACATAGAAACCCATACATCTGACCCTGATAAAAATGCATTTTTTAAAAGAAAGACGTCAGATCGATTTAGCTGGTTTTGAACTCTTCATTTGTTGTTTCAGTTGCTGTTCAATGACTTTTTCTATTAGCCTTTAAAAATATGCATTGTAATTGAAATCTCTTGACACAAATAAAGTGCTATAAAAGAAAACATAACACTGTCTTTTGGGTGTTTTCTTTCCTGTAAAGAATAAAAAACACAATTTGTTGAGTCAGTTAAAAATAATTTGTTACCCTGCTGCCTTAAAATTTTAAGTTCAGTCTGAAATAGGTTTAGTCAGCTTGAAATGTAAAGTTGTACTAAGTAACAACTTAGATATTTGTGTTTGCTAAACTTAACAGATGGGTAAGTAACCCAGCTGCCTTAAAATTTTAAGTTNATTCAACTCAAATATCTAAGTTGTCACTTAGTATAATTTAACATTTCAAGTTGAATAAACTTTTTTTGAGTTGACTGAACTTAAATTTTTAAGGCAGCCAGGTTACAAATGATTTTAAGTTGACTCAACAAATTGTTTTTTACAGTATAGTCTGAAAAAAACAAAAAGCCCAAAATCTCAAACTAGACAGGGGCATGAAAAAACAGCGTTTTCGACTGCATGCAGTGTCTACTCTTAAATAACACAATTATTTGTATGTCAATTTAATGCATCCTTAATGAAAAGAAGCATTGATTTCTTTTGCATGAGGGTAATTCCATGCAAAAGTCAACCTTAACATGAAAAAAATTGTTTTTACCAAAGGTTTTTATCTTTTTTTTATCTTATAGCACAGATGTCAACATTTGGTGATTCAAATATTAATGTGAGGTCTCAAAGTTTTTAAAGCATTTTTTTTCTTTTTTTTTCTTTTTTAGTGCATATTTTTAGTGCTATTTTCAGGCTTGTCACATCCATAACAGTACATATTCCTCAGCATATGTTCTGTGAAGAGCCATCACTTCTCTATTTGCTGGGTATTATTGCTTCTGGTTTGTGCATTTTAATTTGCAGAAATTTTACAAAGTATAGTCTCTCAAAAACTGTGTCCTTTTTTGTCACATCCATAATGATTATTTCCCTTTTTTAACATAGAAAACTTGTGCTGATATTTTCCTTATGTTTAGACTCTACCAAGAAGGATTTATTAAAATATAAACAGATGGTTCAGTATATTGGTAACACATACATTCTCTAAGCATTTACATGTCACATCCATAACTACTTTTGAATGGTGGTGAAAATCCCCTTTTATTTTTACCAGAATCAATTGTCGAGCAGATCTCTGGTGTGCAAATTTTCTGTCTAATTCACCTTTGAATGATCTTTCTGTATATAATCCAACACTTTTTTTTTTTTTTTTCAAAATGTATTTCCCTTAATGAAGACAGAACACTCAACAGGTTTGTTACTGTATTTTAACAGTCGCAAATATAAAATGCTCTGCACAATGCTGATACTTTAGCTTTTTGTTGTAAAGTGTTATGCCTCTTGTCATCTGATGCTTGACTAACATAAAATGAACATTTGTTTGTGCATTTTGTTTCATTTTTATTTCAAATTTCAATCTAGTCAATAACTACTGTATGATATACACGTGACATACTTTAAAAAACGTTTGCATTAAAAAAAAATGTCCTGACCCTATTCCACAGTCCCTTTTAGGCACTGATGATACTTTGTCTTATCGGTTCTCTAAAAGGAATTTAAAATAATGTGATGTGCTAAACTTAATGATGAGATCCCATGATTATGATTTACAGAAAACATATTTGTTTCTTAGTTTGCATGAAATCAGTCGTTTATTGAAAGAGTGGTAACAGAAACGATAAAGTAAGACAGAATGGCAAGACATACTTTTTAAACAAATGTTGTACCATTCAGTAATATCCTACTACTTTCTACTGTTTTCTAATTATGAATAGATCTAATAATTTGAAACTTCAATAGAAACCTTAGCTCGGCGGTTGAAGCTCTCTGTAAAGGCTTTGCGGATATGGTTCTCTGAAATTCCATCAGGTATGATAATCTGAGCCACGGTGGTGCTTTCACCTCTCCTCCGTTGGACATTTACCTGGATCTGCAGGTTGTAATATCTCTGGTTGTTACGGTTGATGATGCCCTGCATGTCAATACGGAGATTACCAGACCTGATCAGATTGGAACGTGCCTGGTCCACTAGATACACGTTTTGCCACCTACTGATTAAGTTTTCTGCATCGTTTCTCCATTGTCTACCATTAATGATAGGAGCCGTGTCCGCAAAAAAGGTTGTTCTTATACGGTTAGCCTCGTCATTCACTGTATCTATCACTACTGGGGCTCTCTTGTTGCGATGTCGAGAGGTGATGTAAGTGCCTGTCCCAGATTCAATGAGCATCTTGTCATCCTTCACCAGCCCACAGTATCCCCAACTAAAGATATTAATTCTGCACCAGCAGTAGTCTTCTCCATACTTGCCACACATACTGTCAGCTCTGCACTGCCTACCCCAGCAGTCCACGTTTTCTTGAGGTGAACAGTACATAGTTTGGCTTCTTCCATCTTTATCGATAGTCTTGCACTTGTACTCGCCACCATCAGGCTTGCAGTCTTCTATACACAGCGTTCCAAGATGGGTCAAGAAAGTTGTTCCAGCACTTGGCCACGGTGAGCACAAGAGGAAGAGCAAAAGGAGACAGGTATGTAGATGTTCCATTCTATCTGTGAAGAGCAGAATTAAGTAAAGAGTAAGAAGCAGCAGTAAAAGGACAAGATGTAATAACACCATCAGCTGTGTTTTCAACCTTATTTTACCCTTCACCCTTAAGTGCAGCGCATAAATGTACATACCAGTTAATGTTTAGCCTGGAAACTTTCACTCAAGTTCATGTAGTGGTGTGTTATCTGTGTTGTGTAATAAACTCAATACACCGAAATCCTTGCCTTCGCGTCCTCGTTTATTGAATCTGGGTAACACACAACAGGCAAATTGAGGACTCTTGGAGCAAATAAAGCAGTAAGCGGCAGCAATGCACGACACTGAGAAAGATATAAATAAGATTAAGATTCGTTAAGCAAAACTTTTAAAATAAAACTGATCAATAAAACGTGCGTGTATACATCACAGAGGGACTCATAATTATACTTATAATTATACAAGTATATAGCGTAAAATCACCTGTTAAGTGAAATATAGGTCTAATTGAATCACCACACAAACTGTTGTGACCTACCGCTGTGAAATCACATGCAGACTGGGAAGAAGCAATGTGCGCCGACTCCCCAAATCAGCATGGATGCCAGATACATGCAGGAAACCCAAATATGGTCATGACAAGTGCACTGTAAAAACAAATAAGTTGATTCAACTTAAAATAATTTGTAACCTGGCTGCCTTAAAATGTTGTGTTAAATAAGCTAAAAAACATATGTTGTTTAAACATATGTTGGAGTTCCTTAAACCTAGAATTAATAGTTGGGATAACAAAGGTGAAGCTGAGTCAACTTTTAGGTTTTAAGTTAGTCCAGCAAGATGAGAAAGTTGTGCCTACCTAAATGTAAGTTGAAACAACATAAAATTAGTGAGATCAACATGACAGGACAGTTGTGCTAACCTAAATCCAATTTGAAACAACATCAACTTAGTGAGACCAACAAACGTTTAGTTGTTTAAACTAACCATTTTGTTGAATGAATTTATAATTATAAGTTGTGCAGACTGAATAAAAAGTGGCTAAACGAAGCATCTTGTTGAATCAACTTATATTGTTAAGGCAGCCAGGTTACTTTTTCAAGAATAGTTCATCTTACTTGTAATGTTAAGTTCATTCAACTGGTTGAACTATGCAATTTGCCCACACAACTCAAGTTTAAATT
>JAHKKF010527887.1:0-13001 GCA_019740295.1 Labeo calbasu | reverse complement strand
GGGAATCATCAGTAACTGTCATTAGTGAGAATTACAGAACTGTTTGCATTACGTAATGAGAATTGAGGAAGTGTAATGTGGCAAAATGGCAGTGCTTTAAGATAGGCTTCATTTTCTATATGCAATTTTTTTTTTTCGCCCCTGATTTTGGAGTGATACATGGCTGAGATATGTTTTTGTTAGATTCATTCAAGTATTGACTATACTGATACAGCATACAGCATCTAAATGTTAAATGACACAATGAAAACGTCCAAAAGCCCTACAGTTTTATGTACAGATTTATATGTGCAACATATTATAAGATCTTGTGGCCTTAGGATGTGTTCATGTGTTTTTTTTTTTTATTATTATTTTACACAGTAATTATTATATACATATTATTTTACTAAATGAGGACAGATAGACAGCCTGTCGTTTTCTTTCCAAAGTCATTTTAACATTATATTGCCTTGTGTTCAAGCACAGTTGTGTTGAAATGTCTCTTGATATAGATTTGTTGTTTTGTTGTAAGACTCAGTTGTAATGTTTGAGATGAAAGGTCTAAAGTTGAGGTTTCCAATTTGATATAGCAGTGTTGTCTTATGCATAAGTTTACTCTAATGTGAATCTGCATATGCAATGCCTTCAGTACATGTGGGCCACTAATGGATGACGGAGCGGAGATCTGATGTTTTGTTGCACCAAATTATATTGTATTTGCCAGTTTATTAACTTCTCATCCTATCTTTAACATGATATCTACTGTTTGACGAGAGTCTCGTCTCTGTATTTTTTAGGTGCAGATGGACAACTAGGGATTAAATTGGGCATTTCCTGGCATCAGAATGCTTTCTGGTGATAGTATCTGGCAACTAAAAAGAGAATATATCTTTAGAGGGATGTCTGCTGTTTATTGATAAAAGATTGCTGCATTTCTATGTAACGACTGAATATTTTTCTTTGTAATTTTACATGTATGTTTATATAACTGAATTGGTTAAAACTTTTAGTTCTATAGCAACAAACTTTGTGTATTTTAAGGACCTTTTATGCTAATATAATTTTAAAACACTGGAGAGAAATGTGTGAAATTATCATATTACCATATACATATGCAGCTGAATATACATTGCACACAAACACACATAATTAGTCTGTAGTTACTAATCAAAGCCTCTCTCCAAGTGTTGGGAATGATATTACAGTTCACATGCTTGGATATCCGAAAAAAGAAAGCAATAGAAATCATACCTTTAAATTATTTTAGGCATTTATTTGAACAGGGCATCATTTCTTTTTTTTCTTCTTCTTCTTCTTCTTGCTTGCATGATATTGCAGACACTGATGTATTGACTTCATTGAATTCCTTATCTTCAGCCGAAGGCGTTTTCCAAAAAAAAAAAACATAGCAAAGGAAACATGTTTTGTTAATTCTTCAGACACTTCAGTGTCACATTTAGTTGTTTTTGTGGAGACAAGAGAGACACTTCCTTTATGCATCAATAAAATACTAAATAAAATATGTGGTTTTCATATGAGCATTCAATTTTAATTCAGGGAAAAATGTATAATTTAATAGGGAAACATCAGAATTAAAGAATTTTCTTTACATTTTACCTAAAAATTCAAAATATTTGTGCTTTACAAATAATAATAATAATAATAATAATAATAATAATAATAATAATAATATGTTGTAAAACAACCAATGTTGGGAAAAGTTACTTTTAAAAGTAATGCATTACAATATCTATTTACATTACTAAGTTACTTTTTATGGAAAGTAATGTGCTACGTTACTTTTGCATTACTTTTTAAATCTGGACAGGGCTTGCTTTTTGTTTTTAATATAAAAAGTAATATTTTTGGTAGAGATGTGCTGATTGCACTTTTCTTGGCTGATTTCCAATTTTTTTTTTTTTTTTTTTAATGTTACCTGCCAATACTGATTTTTGCCCATTCTGATTTTCTTTCTAAGAAGTATAATTGACAGCATATATGTGACCCTGGAACACAAAACCAGTCATAAGGGCCAGTTTTTTGAAAATGGGATTATTGCTTGTTCACATTTGTTCCAGAACTAAAGTAACATTTTGCTCCCAGTTTCTCTCAACACTGGGACAGGAAAGCTTTCAGTCAGTAAACTCAGTTTCTTGTAAATTACGAAGTTCATCTTGGCTCTTTAATTATGGTGAGGGTTGATGAACAAGTTACAGCAGCATACTAGTGTCAAACGGGGCAACTGACTTCTAAAGGAAATCACTCCCTCTTAGACTGAAACAAACTTTTATTTCGAGAGCTGTGGTTAGCAGCTCTTTTGGTGCGCCCCTCAGACTGGACCTCCCTGGCCCTCCTCCAAGTATGATGCCAGCGCTGGATAAATGCTAAATGCCTGGACTGAGGGAACAGCATGTGTTAGATTGATACAACACATGACCAGGGACAGCCTGGTTGAAAACACCAGCATATTGCGCTGCTGACTCCAGGTGGAGGGGTTGTGGGAGACCAAACATCAGAGCATCAGCTCAAAAACCTGGTTGGCACACAGTCTGACCACTGATCTGTGAATGGAAAACTGGCAAACAGACTGGGGAATTCCCCCAAAACTGGGACTCCAAACTGAACTCCCTCAAACTGGGGCTCCCGTTGGAGACCTCTTCGGAATCTGGACCATCTGCCTAAAGCGATCCACCATGGTGAGGATTACAGTATTGCCACTGGATGGAGGAGACCAGTAACAAAATCCAGGGCAATAATTGACCTGGGAAGGGCTTGTAACAGACCAACAGGAGGTTGATTAGAGCGATACTTGTTTTGAACACACACGTTGCATGCCCCCACAAACTGACAGATGCCATGGTCAGCCAACAAAAACAGATGGCTGCTAGCAACCTCCTTACACCAGGCAATACATTAGCTTCATATTTCATAGTTTTAGTGACAATGACACAAATTAAATTATAAACCATATGAAAAATGTCCAGAGTTTTCATGTTTATAGATTTTTAACAAAAGTTTAATTTTGTGCCAAAGGGGAAGTTTTGCCCCACAGGTGGGGTAAAACGCCCCCTGTCTGACAAAGCAATTTGTTTTAAAAATCAGAGTACAAGCAGCTTTACCTTAAACTGAAAAGGAATATAATCAATAATTATGAATTAAACAAAATAACAATTTGTAGACTAATAGACTATTTGCAATTTTTGTTAGCTGATGCTAATTGGCTAGCTAAATAGCTACTTGATGCTAATTTGAGGTAATTTTTAAATATAAAGTCTAAATATTTTTATTCAACCAACTAGTTAGAATACATTTGATGGTGGAAAAACAAAGGATTTGATGGTCAGAACAGAATAACTACACTAATTGCCCATTGTACCCTGGGGGCGTTTTACCCCACTGACTATATTTGAGAAAAAAATTGTCATTCTGAAAATATATAATTGTGATGTTCTAACAAGCTTTAAAGCACTTTTTTTTCTTACTGCTGAAAATGAGATAATTTACTGTGAAATCTGTTTTCTCTCCGGTACATCACTAGTGTAATCTTTTTAGTGAATAATTCTACGTCACTGTTATTAACATAGTCCACAGTTACAATAACAATTTATCTTGACTTTATCTTGTGGTTATTTGGGTGTTTTACCCCATGGGGGCGTTTTCCCCCACTCTACGCTATGTTCGAATAAACTGAGGGTAGTGGCCATTCTCAGAGAGGAGGAGGCACTTGTGTAATTTACATGCATTGACACCCTTGATGAGACACTTTCATATGCTCTTCCCTGTGACATGACACTGAATTTTCTCTCTCTCTCTCTCTCTCTCTCTCTCTCTCTCTCTCGCAGTTTTCTCACACACATTCATACCTATGTGTTTCCCTTTCTTTATGCTGTACTATTTTATGTCTGTAATCTGACACCACTTCTGTGTCCTATCAGCACTGAGGACATAATTCATCTCAAAGAGGCCCAACAGCAAATCATAGTAAGCCAATACATTTCCATGTCAGAGCTCAGCCAATAGGTGGTGAGCATTAAATTACACATGTTGTGTTGGTGGCCAATGGCATGGCAAAGGCACAAAGTCACAAAGCAGAGCCTCTTAATGGCTGCTGTATTGTTGTTGGGAATCTGAGGTAAACATTTATAAAGAAGTAAAAATAGACTCAGAAAGGTGAAACATACATTCCAGTCTGGCTTGTGTGTGTGTGTGTGTATGTGTGTGTGTGGTTTTTCTTTTCTTTTCTTTTCTTTTTTCCTCTGTAGTTTGAGCAACAAATTTTGAGGGTTTGGATTTTGCATACAAGAATTAAGATCCAATGTGTGTCTAACAACGACAAAGTTAGGATTAGAAAACAACAGTATAGAAACAACAGATGCAAAGTCAAAAACAGAAGTCTTTAGTCGAACAAAATGTTGTCACTGTCTTGTGACCTGTGGTGTTGTGGCTTCTCTGCCATTCACAACTCCTAAATTGTTATGTCAGTTCTTGAAGGATTGGACTCACTGCATCTCTGTTTGTTAAAATAAATATTACATATAAATAAAACAAATGTCTAAATAAATATTCTAATTTTGCTAAATCCCCAATCAAACCTGATATGAATGCCACATATGGTGGCATGATCAGTGTTTACACTACTGCAGTCTGTGGTGTAGCAACATATTTTGCTATGTGGCCTCAGCCCTGAAGCCAAATAACCCTAGTAAAAAAAGTAATAGATTTAAAGTGCATTTATTTTATACTAAGTATAGTTCAAGTCTATTAACATACTTAGTGACATATCGCTTGAGACTTACTTGTTATGAAAACTTTATTTACTAGTGCACAATGCACATTTCTTAATATTAAGCCTAAAATGTGTTTTAATGTCACTATTAATGAGGATTGTGTGATCTTTAAATAATACCAGTCTTTAAATGCAAAATATAAATGTGCCTGAAGTATACTTGCAATAGTTCCACTTTAGCACAATCAAATATACTTAAGTACAAAATTAATTGTCCCAATTTAGCAGACTTTAAATATACCAGTTTAGTATACTAAAAGTACAATTGCAGGATATTTTTTATTAAGCACATAATATGTAAATATATTTGTAGTATACTTAGCATGAAATAAATTTAAATAAATTTATTTTTAAATACATTTTAGTATATTTATTTTTCACTAGGGAAAGTTCATCATTTTTTGGAGATCCAGCATGTTATAAACATTGTGGAATAAAATTGTGGGTTGATGACACATATAAAAGTTGTTTGTTTATTTGTTTGTTTGACTTATCTCTGGGTTTAGAATGGGTGGAAGCAGTCAAACCAGACAAAGTAAATCGTTAATTAAAAGCAACATTGCCAAACATTGGCAAAATATTTGGAATACAAATGTAAGATGAATTAAGTTTAATGCAGCTAATATGAGTATGTAAATGCAAAGAAAATGTAGAGCATATTCTACTAATAAACTGGGAAGAAAGAAAAGATTTTCACAAATATAAATAATCAAAACAGGAATGTGAGCTATTAAAGGTATTTTATAAATAGGAAATAATGAACTGTAATTTTTATTTTTTTTTTTTTGCATTAAATTTACCTTATCAGGAGAATTTAAGAAGAGACTAAAGAATCCATGATTCTACACACTCCAACATAGTAGGTGGCAGTATGCGCCTGTAACGACAGTTTGTAACCCGTCATGAGAAGGGAAGAAGAAGAAAAACGGCGAGCTGCTAGCGGTTGCGCATAGTAGTTGCAAGATTGTGTGAGGTCTGCTGTCAGTCACTGCTAGACCGCCATGTCCAAAGAGGTAAAAACACACAAAGATATTCGGGTTGTAGAATGTAGACTGCATTGTAACTGTTCAGCTTTCTGTCATTGTTATTAAGTAAAACGGAAAAGAATGAAATAGTTTAATTAGAGAAATTAGTTTTTGTCAAAAACGCCCATTTCTTCGCGGCTTCATCTCGTTTCTTTGTTCGCAACAGCGGCTCGTATCGATACATGAGATAAAACGCAATTCAGTTGTTTCGAATTATTACAACCCTTCATTTTGTGTTTGTCTGTGCTTTCTTGCGGTCAGTGCGTTTGATTGTGCAAGTGTATTTTTTTGCATTGTTTTTTGAAAAATGCATTTTATTTGTGGTGGCGCTGCAGGCCGCACAATTGCAGATGCACTCCCGCATCATAGATCGATTTTTATCGACACTGTCGGCAGTGCTTGATAACATTGACGGATTTAATGTGGATAAATTAACAAACTAGTTCAGTTTAAATCGTTTGCTTTAAAAAAAAATCTTGTTTTTCATTGTTAATTTGGTTTGTGTAATTGTAATAAGGTTGCAAGTAAACGCCTAGATAACTAATTAAATATGATGTTTTTGTTTAAGTAGTTATACATTTAGAGCTGTTTGTAACGTTGTCGTTTAGTGCATTTACTTTAATGGTTTTGATTCTCACAGCAACAGACCCCCCGTGAGCCTGAGCAGCTCCGAAAACTCTTTATCGGGGGCCTCAGTTTCGAGACAACAGATGAGAGTCTAAGGGCCCATTTCGAGCAATGGGGAACTCTTACAGACTGTGTGGTGAGTACATCTGCATGCATTCACATGCTAATGAATGAGAGCAGGCTCTGAAACCAGCTGCTTACATCATTTCTTTAACCTTTTCCGCTCACAGGTGATGAGGGACCCCAACACAAAGAGGTCGAGGGGTTTCGGGTTTGTGACCTATAGTTCAGTGAGTGAGGTGGATGCAGCGATGGATGCTCGTCCGCACAAAGTGGACGGAAGAGCTGTTGAACCCAAGAGGGCAGTGTCTAGAGAAGTATGTGTTCACTCTGAGAAACCTTAAACCATTTTTCCTGTTTTTATAAAATCAAATAGTCAGCATTCTGCTGTTTACCACTAAAAGCTTTGCTCATTATCTTTTTGTATCTAGTGATATTTGTGAATAATCATTTATTTTGTTTGTATATTGCAGTAATAGCTCTTACTCTGATTTCAGGACTCATGCAAACCAGGCGCTCACTCCACTGTTAAAAAGATGTTTGTGGGTGGAATCAAAGAAGACACGGATGAGGAACATTTGCGCGAGTATTTCGGACAGTTTGGTAAAATTGAGGAGGTAAACATCATGACTGAGAAGAACAGTGATAAGAGGAGGGGCTTCGCGTTCATAACATTTGATGACCATGACTCTGTTGACAGGATTGTCAGTAAGTGACTGCTGCTCATTTGTGTCCACTGTCCATGATGGTTTAAGTTCAATAAATGTGTGTCTTCAAGTCAAACACTGTATTCATTTTTGTTTTTGCATTTAACCCACAGTACAGAAGTACCATACAGTGAATGGACACAACTGTGAAGTCAGAAAAGCTCTGTCCAGAGAGGAAATGAACAGGGTGTCAATGAATCAGCGAGGTGAGAATTATACACTGGAAATGGAATGCAGTAAAATACACATCATTAAAAATGACACATACCTCAGAGTCAACCACTTTTATTTTGGCTGTCCTGATGTGTTGCATAGCTCTTTGATGTTTTGTTCTAAGGCTTGAACTGCAAAAAGAACCTTTTCATAAAATCCATCTTTTAGGTGGGCGAGGAGGTGGAGGCGGCGGAGGAGGTGGCGGTGGCGGAAACTTTGGCAGAGGAGGTGGATATGGGGGTACAATTTAGAATATTATGTAAAATATGTTGTAATATGTAAAAAAAAAAAAAAAAAAAAAAAAAAGAACATTATATAATAACCTTTTGTCCCCAAGGCTTACTTTACTGAACATTCAATTTCAAAGATTATGCGGACAACCCTAAGTACTTGCATTAGTCTTATTAATTAATTTATTATTTTTATTATTTTATATTACAACATTGTGCTTTGCTTATTCCATGGAATAATTGGAAATGATGTACTCCAACCCACATTTTTGAGAACTACTGGTTGACAGTGTTCCATCTGTGTTTTTAATTTTTAATTATTTTTTTTCTTTTGTAGGTGGATATGGAGGAGGAAGAGGTGGTTACGGTGGAGGCGATGGATATAACGGCTACGGAGGAAATGGTATATATAGAGACTTTAAAAAAATGTGATTCACATTACACTTGACCATTAAAACAGTATTTACATGATGTTCTTTATCTCCCATCTCTTTATCAGGCAGCTATGGTGGAGGTGGACCTAATTATGGTGGCAATCGTGGTTATGGAGGAGGTGGCGGAGGTGGTGGCGGCTATGGAAACCAAGGTGGAGGCTACGGAGGTGGTGGCGGTGGCTATGATAACTACAACAATGGTGGTGGAGGAAACTTTGGAGGAGGTCAGTTNGGGGGGGGGGGGGGGGGGGGCGGCTATGGAAACCAAGGTGGAGGCTACGGAGGTGGTGGCGGTGGCTATGATAACTACAACAATGGTGGTGGAGGAAACTTTGGAGGAGGTCAGTTATCTTGTAAACCATTTTTGTCATGTTATTTTTGTTGTGCTTTGTGTTAAGTCATAAGATGTTAATGCTAAGTATCTAGTGTAGGTGTGTGCAGTTCTTCAGCATATTGTGCCATGCTGCTTTATTTTAAATAATCGCTGAATTTTTGCAGGCAACTTTGGAGGTGGTGGAGGCTACAATGACTTTGGCAATTACAACAATCAATCTTCCTCTAATTATGGCCCAATGAAGGGAGGAAACTACGGAGGTGGTGGAAGGAGTGGCGGTGGCCCATATGGCGGTGAGGGAATATTGTATTGTTGTGCTATATGGTATTATACAATTATATTTGGATTCAAACCATTTCCATTACGCTTAGACTCTCTTTTGGACGCTGGAATGTTTTGAAGTTTGTCTATAAAAAGCAGCAATTAAGAAACTGTCCTAACTGAAATGTTACAAATCAAAGGTTCACTTTTCGGTCACTTATCGATCGCGGTTCTTTTTATAGGTGGTTATGGAGGAGGATCTGGTGGTGGTTATGGAGGAGGCTCTGGTGGCCGAAGGTTTTAGATTCCAGGGTAAGAATTGCCCCACGTATGGAAAAGGGCTCTGAAGTTAGCCATTAGTTTGTTTTTAGCTCATCCATGTGCAGACATCTCATAAGATGCGTAACCTATACAAATGTTAGCTCGTAATCACTCTTCAATTGGTCGGTAAATGAGTAAAACTATTGAGTTTTCAGTGCAGGGGATCCAGCAGCAAACCTTCAAATCTTATAAAGCTAAGATCCAGTATCACAAGACGAATGTTGATTTTGAGTTGTTCTCCAAAGCTTCTGGCTGCAGCACATGCAAACTCATCCTCATTGTCCTAACCATGCAGTCTTAGCTGACCTGAAGGTTTGCTTCTGTGCTTCTACTACTCATTCCCCTCCAGTTCAGCTCTTGATAAAGACAAAGCAAGGTTGCAAAGTGTAACTGAATTTATGTTCCGTATTGTCCAACAGGCCACAGTACTTAGAGGAGAGCCAGAGAGAGATGACAGGGAAAGGAGAGAAGCAAGCAGGTTTACACCTAGATCTGCCCAGCCAAGCAGTGTGGTGGCGATATTAACGTCTGCCATGCGAAGAGAACGTGTTCAATAGGGGAGGAAAATCATGTGGGAAGGTCGGGTGGGAATGGGGGTGTGATGGTGTTTAAAAAAAAAAACAAAAAAAAAAAAAAGGAACGTCTAAAAAGTACTCTTGTCCTGGAAGACATTTACTAGTTTGTAGTTTTCCCTTTTTTTGTCTGTGAAGTGCAAAGCATTCCAATGAGATTTTATGCAGGGTTTAACTGTTGTGTTGGCTTTTCTCTTGAACCAGTAGGGTGTCTGTTTTTTTTCTTTTCTTTCTTTTTTTTTTCTTTTTTTTTTAATGTGAACAGTCACCAATCAAGATTAAATAAACCGCTCCAGTTTTTTTATTTAATTGTATTCGTCAGTGTTTTAATTTGGAAATTGTGAGTACTCGCCCAGTTGCATGAATATCTTGTGTTTTACGCAATAGACTCGCAGCATATTCTGATGCTGTTGGGTATTTGCCTTTTGTGATGCAGATTTGAAGCTTTAACCCTAAAGTCACTTTGACCTTTGGTTAAAGCATTAATAAGCCTTGGTTACTGGATAATTAATATAATGTTGGTTTGATTCAACTTTCATGTGAAATACGTTTAAAGAAACCAGAGTTCTCCGAATTTAATTTCAGCAAAACCTTAAATAGCTTGCTCATTTATATTTGCAATTGGGCCTAGCACACGCTCTGGTGTTTGTGTGTTTTGCAACATATGGTTAGCACGTAGTTCTACTTCTGGATGAATGATGTTTCTTTGAGTTCCACTGGTGAATGAAATCCATAAGAGGATTTTTAGTGACTCCGCCTGAAGGCAATCTTGCACGTAATCGGTCAGACTATCTGATGAAGTGCCAGCAAAGATTCTAGCCATCGGGAGGAGCCAGCTTAAAGCCTAGCCAAAGAGAAGAGACTGTTGAGAAGCGGTCCATCGAAGAGAGGCTAGCCATTGGGATGAGCCAGCTGAGAGGCTAGCTTATTGGAATCGCCAGCAGTCTTATTGAGAACAGATGATTGCTGTTGTAAGACTAGCGAGAAACAGCTACCAAAGTAAGGTATTTAACATACCAGACTGGTAGGTAAGAGGAGAATTTTAGTTTTCTTTCATGTGAATTATTTGTGCTCATCAAAATTAGGTAACAGTGTAAAGATTTTGTTGCTTGGTTGTTTTCGTGGTTGTGGTGAAAACATGACTGCCGAACTATCACAGTGAGCAAGTTTTCTACTGTGTTTTAAGTAAGGTTCGGTATCTAATTTTATGTTTTAAAAGTAGTCTTTTGTGTCAGTGGTGCATGAGACACTTATGACTATAAACTTTCTGTGCTTGGTTACATGTCTTTTTGTTTCTTACCTTATTTTGCTTTTAAGTCAGTTCATTCTTTTTCTAGGGATATAAACTGGTGGAGTACCTGGGTCACGGTTACATCAAGAACAAATGGCTGGTGATCTCGAAGGTAAGTGCATTTTATTCAGTTTTTATTTATTTATTTTGTTTTAAAAAGCTATTTTTTTTTTTTTTTTAAATAGATGAGCGTCATAAGTTTTTTTTTTTTTTTTTTTTTAAATGACGTCTTTGATCTGTACAGTAATGGGAGTTGTATTGTAACCTTGTGAAAATGGTTTACACCACCTTTTTCTGTNATTTTATTCAGTTTTTATTTATTTATTTTGTTTTAAAAAGCTATTTTTTTTTTTTTTTTAAATAGATGAGCGTCATAAGTTTTTTTTTTTTTTTTTTTAAATGACGTCTTTGATCTGTACAGTAATGGGAGTTGTATTGTAACCTTGTGAAAATGGTTTACACCACCTTTTTCTGTTTGTTTCTACCCACAGATTATCAGAGAGTGGAGGCAGACACCAAAAAAATAGCTGCTGGACAGCATTAGAATTTTTATTTTTCAAAAGATTTTATTCATTTATTTATATTTATTTATTTTTTTACAGTGTTTTAATAAAAGTTTAAAACATTAAGTATGGGGTGAAATGCTTTATTTACCTATGTACTTACACCATGTGGTCATTTAGAAAGCACTAGCATTCAATATTGTTCATTCAAGTCTGCAAAGTTTGAGCTCAGTTAGCACAAACAAGTCAAAATTTATCACACAGCAATCAGAACGTTCAGTGGAGATAACGTTTTTTTTTTCCCTCAGTCGCTTTGGTGCATTTCTCAGATCAGAAATAAAATTCTCAAAAGTACTTGTTCAACCTCCACATCATCAAGTCATTTGTGTACATCATAAAATGTATCTCATTTTTTTGAACAAGTTGCGTTTACTTTGGTACATTCATGCAACTGATTATGATTTCTCTGCGGTTTCCTACATTATCAGTTGCTATTGTCATGTTGCTCAAAATGTATTATATAGTTCTCTGTGCTATAGTCTTACCCCTAAAAGCATCAAGTGATTAGCGCATTGTATAAATCGAGTCAAGCCCCCTTTATTGTTATTCTGCTACATGTGTCGACATATAGTGGAACGAGATGTTGTGTCTCGCAGGACCATGGTGCTACATGCTAGTTAAACATAATATAAACATACAGCAATACACAAATAAGAAAAGCAATTATAGACCTATGCAACAGTTAACCATCTGACTAAACATATACTATAAATACTAAATAGTTGACTACACATACAAAACTAAGACTACAAAACTTTTCATAAAAAAAGTTTTGTACAAAGAGATGTTTTGTGCATTAAATTGTGCAGAAGAGAGATTTTGAGGAAAGCAGCGCATAGTGCAAAATGATTCATAGTGCAATGCACAAATAAACATATGTAGTCATTACAGTAAATGCAACATTTTTGAGCTAGTTGTCATTAACTGCCAAGTATATTTTCTACACATTTCTACATTTCTATTAGACTTTTTTGTAAATTTGCCATTAATTATTTAAGTAAATCTTGACTTTCACTAATGAAGAGAATACAGATCAACCAATGATAAAGCAGTTCTCTGAAACAGCTTAAAGGTACATCTCATGAGCCTCAATTGGAAAGCATATATAGACAGAGGACAAGACGAGTTACAAATTCTGACAGTGGACTTTCTAATTTTTATTTTTGCTTTTGCTCATATTTCTTTTTCTTTTCTAATTTACAATGACTTTGTAATGTTTTTTTTTATTTTTTTTTAAACTTTATATTTTTTTTTTTTGTCAGACCACTAGTAAAAGGCAAGGCAAGGCAAGTTTATTTATATAGCACATTTCATACACAAAGGTAATTCAAAGTGCTTTACATAAAAGGAAGTAGAATAATCATAAAAAAACAATAATAAAAACAATAATTCACAAAAAAGGCAGTAGAATAATCACAAAAACAATAATCACAACAATAAAACAAAAAATGTAAAACTTTTAAAATGATTTAAAAATTGATTTAAAATAAATTTAAGAAATGGAAAAGGATTATACATAGTGCAATCAGTTTGGACGTAGCACAGTGCTCATTCAGTAAATGCACAGCTAAACAGATGAGTTTTGAGTCTAGATT
>JAHKKF010527884.1:37875-50616 GCA_019740295.1 Labeo calbasu | reverse complement strand
TCCTCTGCAGTGAATGGGTGCCGTCAGAATGAGAGTCCAAACAGCTGATAAAAACATCACAATAACCCACAAGTAATCCACACCACTCCAGTCCATCAAGTAACATCTTGAGAAGTGTTTGTAAGAAACAAATACATCATTAAAAAAATTTTAACTTCAAATTTTCTTTCAAATGTCACTTCTGGCTAAAATATGAGTCCAAAATTCATAATAACGCTTCCTCCAGTGAAAAAGTTTGTCTCGTGTTGTCCTCTCACATCAAAATCACCAACATATTTGTTTAAAGCTGTTTTGGACTGTTTACACTTGTAAACAGTGCTTGATCTGTGCAGATTTCTCTCCTGATTCACAAAAGTTTAATGTTAACACATCTTAGTAATGAACGTTTCTTACAAACACACAGCTTTTCTTTTCACAGGGCATTAAGTGAAGGACTGGAGTGGTGTAGATTACTTGTGGATTATTGTGATGTTTTTATCAGCTGTTTGGACTCTCATTCTGACAGCACCCATTCACTGCAGAGGATCCATTGGTGAGCAAATGATGCAATGCTACATTTCTCCAAATCTGACGAAGAAACAAACTCATCTACATTTTGGATGTCCTGAAGTTGAATACATTTCCAGCACATTTTTATTTTTGGATGAACTACTAGTATCAACAGTGTGGTGATGTATTAAGCACAGCTCACACAAAACTTTCAAACCGAGCAGCTTTCTGTTGATCAGTTTAGCAAATTTGTTGTGACTTTTCGTCTATACAGCGTTCCAAATAAGTCACTCAAATAAAGTTCTTTAGAAGGCAGCTGCCAATGTAATCTGTGCCCGGTGAGTATGTGAGAGAGTGTGAAGAGATATCTGTGGTTATCAGGCTGTGGCATCTTGTCATACCTGAATGGCGGCCAGGTTCTTCTGCTCCTGTGAAGGGGCCTGATGTACGAAGCGAAGCCAGTTAGCATGGCGAGGGTTACTAGCGTCCAGGATATACAGCACGTCACCTTTATTCCCTCGAACCTGCAGATGCCCAAAGATTACAAGGTTACAAGCCAGCCAATCACAAGTGACAATGCTGCTCTTCAAAGCTGCCTCTAAACAGTCACTGAAAGCATAGTTTCCAGCTTCATCCAAATACCACTCAAGATGCTTTTATGAATTCCAGGTGGGAACCAAAATGATGCATTCAGAGCCTCTTCTCCAGTAAACATAGATTAAGATCAATGGTACAGATATCTGCCATAATCTTGCAGGCAAACACAACTTCAGTGAGGCTCTATGGGCTTGGTATCCACTGAATCCAACCCACAGATCCATGCAGATTAAAGCAGGCTACAAACAGCACAATAGTGCAGTAATATTTCTGATACTATTTTTTTTAACTAAAGTACTTCAAAATGCACCAAGAGTAACATGAAATAGATTATTATAAATAATAAAAAGACCAATAGCGTTTTTATTTTTTTGATGAAGTTTCAAAGGAAGTTAAATTTCTCATTATACTTATTATTAGGGATGCACAATCAGTGTTGGGGGTAATGCATTACAAGTAATGCGAGCTAAGAAATCAGATTACTTTTTCGAGTATTTAAAGTATTGCATTACTTTAATTTATAAGTAAATATCTAAGCTACTTTTTCAAATAAGTAACACCTTACTTTGTTTTCGTATGCATTGACTGACAGCTCTCCTGAGAAATCAGGAGTAAGTGCAGAGGCGTTGTGTGCGCTGTGTAAACATGACGTTACTGCAGTTCTAGACTAAATGCGACCCTGGACCACAAAACCAAAACAAAATTTCTTTTGAAGTTGAGATTAACACATCATCTGAATCTGAATAAATAAGCTTTCCACTGATGTATGGTTTGTTATGATAGGACAATATTTGGCTGAGATACAACTACTGAAAATCTGGAATCTGAGGGTGCAAAAATATCAAAATATTGAGAAAATCACCTTTAAAGTTGTCCAAATGAAAAAAATCTAATCAAAAAAATACCTTTTGATATATTTACGGTAGGAAATTTACAAAATATCTTCATGGAACATGATCTTTACTTAATATCCTAATGATTTTTGGCATAAAAGAAATAATATTATTAATAATAATTCTGACCCATACAGTGTATTTTTGACTATTGTTACAAATATACCTGTGCTACTTATGGCTGGTTTTGTGATCCAGGGTCACAAATGTGAACATGTTTTTACCCATGTCACCTGCATAAAAACAGATTCAGTCTACCTCAAAATGAATAAAAACAGTGAAATGCAAACTCAGAATATGACACAAACCTGCAATATTTAAATATTCTAATTAACACAAACATTCATTATGTATAATCCCATTTTATTAACCAGCGTCTTTGCTGCTGACTTTCAATAATCCAACTCAACCGTACTAATAAGCAAAAATGACTTTGAATAAACAAACTTTTTTATTAAAAACAAACAACCTAAAATCAGAAAAAGTAATGTAGGGCCCTATGAAATCTGTTTTATTTTTTCCCAAATTCCGTTGTATTTTTTTCAAATTCCGTTTTTTCCGTTTTGATTTTTCTGGATTCCATTTTTTCCCGTTATACGTTTTCTCAACTCCTTTTTAATGGTAAATTAAATTTGACTAATCAAAGAGCATGTCTAATGAATTAAAATCATGAAACTTATACAATTTCACATCAATTTAATAAAGGTTTAACAAAAATGACATGTTTAGGGCCCTCTGAAATGTTTTATTTTTTCTCACCATATGTTTTATTGTTATCAAATTCTGTGTTTTAGCGTGTCTAATTATTTGAATGCATACTTAATCTATTCAAATTTATTCTTAAAATAGCCTTATGAAATTCTGTGTTGTGTATTTAAAATGTTCTGGTTATCAAATGAAGGCATAAATCATTAATTTCATTTATCTTTTAATTATTGAAAAATTAAGCAAACTTTTTTAAAATTAAAACATGGAAGAAATGTTGTGTGATTATATCCTAAAAAATAATGTTTGTTTCATTTTAGTAGTAGTAGTAATAGTAGTAATACATATCTGGCACTATGTCTTCAAGTTAAACCGGACTTTTATTTTGACAGGTTGCCGTGTCTACCTTTACATTTCTGTTTATATATGATATGACACTAGTTTTCCTGAAATGGAACGGTCAAATGCTCATGAAGTGACTCTCAGCAGATGTTGTTCATGTATTTATGTCCTCATTTAGTGAGACGACTGAAATCACCGCGAGCGTCATGCGTGCTTCAGTGTGTGTAGTAAACAAAACCGCTCGTCTGCTCCATTCATTAAAACAGAGACACGCAGAACATGCAGGATTCACATTTAAATGCTATTTTTGAGGCATAATATTTACAGATACTAGTCCATATTCCGCTTTGATTTAAGTGTAATGACCTACTTTTGATTAATTCATTCAAACTTTGACAAATTCCGTGACATTCCGCCTTATTCAGTAAATTCCGTTTTATGGATTCCGCGATTCCGTCCGCGTTTTCCGCATTGCGGAAATCATAGGGTCCTAGTAATGTAAAATTAACATATCGCATTACTTTCCATTAAAAGTAGTGACTTTGTAGGGAGTAATGCAATTTTGTAATGCATTACTTATAAATATAACTTTTCCCAGCACTATGCACAATCAGTACCATACTGGTTAACAGTCTACATTGAATATATATCAGTCAATATTGAATATTTAATCATTTTAATTTTCTCTATTTTTACTAACATCTAACACTTACGTAAGGATAACCACACACAACATGTTTTTCCCCTATTCCACTGTCCACACCCCACTATTTTAATACAAAAACGCATTCTGCGTGAACTGGCCCTTAATTATTTAATAACACTGCAATCTTTATCAAATCTGAAAATTATTATTATTATTATCATACTGCAACTTTTAATGTTTGGCGCATGATGCTAAAATTCACTTTGATTTTAATGATCAGTGTTTTATTTTTAATTTATTTAGACAGAAATTGTATATATTTTAATCTGTGGAATTTTCATGAAATTTTAACATTAACATTTTAACACAAATTAACAGAATTTTAATATAGATCCCTAATTATTATGCAAGTATTTACATTCATTAAATTGCATTAATAACATTAGCATTTAGGTTAAGTATTTAAATTCTTTCTTGATACACGTCTATCCATGACACTGTATTTCCATAAACCTAAACATCAGTAATCAAGAACTATTTTACTAAAAATTTGCTTACGCAACAGTATTACATTGAGAGTACCTGTTGCTGCGTCGTGCACAAATACAAGTATAACCTACAGATGCGTGATCATACATATTCTCAAACAGGACGAATTTTCATCACTGTAAGCGTGCAGACAGTAGCGGCTGGTGTCTGAAATTCCAGCCTTAAATCGGGAACATTGCTCACTTCCCACAGGAATGCTCTATTCCCGAATCTGACGAGTACCTTTGTCCCACTGTTTTTGGATACAAATTATTATTTTGAGGCATTTCTCGTTCTTCACTTACTGAAACGCCGACTAATAGCGACTTATTCTGACTAATCTTGAAAGGTAAATTCCCTGAAAATTGCCTGCATCACAACACACCAGCAGAATGAAAGAGCGGCGCAGCGAAAGATTGCATACTAAGATGATCTATCATAATAATTATAAGCGCAAGTGTGTAATTTCAGAGTTAAGCTCACTATACTTTGGGCAGAATAGTGTCATCAGGGCAGGCAGATCAATAAATCACAACTCTAATGTGGGTGAACCCGACCTGGTCTGCGTTATAATTAAAACTTTGATGCAGCCGAAAATAAACTCAAATCTTTCAAGAGCACATATTTGATGGGATATTAGATACGGCGTGCACTGGGAAGACGTGTCTGGCATGGGAGAGTCAGCGTGAGTTGAGTTCATGCTGGCACGTCTCGTCCAATTAATGGTTGCCTGGAGATGAGCAGTGATGCGTCTGTCTCAACAAGAGGGGCAACAACTTCTCTAAGATGGTTAACATTCAGGCAGACCTCAATAATCTCAGAGATACAAACTCAAAAAAACCACATCAGTGGTCTTTGCAAAAACAAACATCAGCATTAGTGTTAGTAATGTCTGAACAAACTTTTAACCCAAAGTATTAACTTTGCTGTGTATCTCATCCCGCACTGTTTGTCCTACAGACATGAATGAAACCACAAATCATGTGACTTGCTGAGAGGTGTTTTTGTCTGGTGAACAACAAAACAGGCAAAGTCCAACAGGCTTTCAATGAATGAGAAAATTAAGCCATATCACCCTTGGGAAGAAGTCAACTTTCACATACCTTTCACATTAAAATGAGGACTTATTACAGAAATTATATACTTTTAACAGAATTTCAGTGCAAAATGAATGCAATGTTTTAGACACTCAATTGCACATTCACTGCAATTAGATGAAAATCCATCATAATTTAAATTTATATTAAATGCAATTTAGCTGAACTTTATAGTGTTTTTTGGCTCACTTAAAAATTTACAGATAATTTTTAAGGAAAACATTTGAAGATTTTTCTCCATATAATGGACTGATATGGTGCCCCGATTTTGATCTTCCAATATGCAATTTAAATGCGGCTTCAAACGATCCCAAATGCAGTTGTAAACAAAAATTATCAGTTATTTTCATAAAAAAATACAATTTAAATCCTTTTTAATCTCAAACACTCGTCTTGTCTTGTCGAAAAAATCCAATCGTATTTTCTCCCTCAACTTCAAAAATCATTTCAAAATCATCCTACATCGCTGCAGAAGTATGACCCAGTCTTTGCAAAGTGAACATGCAAAGAAGATCAAACACCCTTAACAAAAAAGGTAAAACAGGTTGAGAGAGAACATGAGATGGGAGTTTTTCGACATACCCTAACTGTCATGAACCGGAACAAAACAGAGATCAGGCAGAGTAAGACAAGACATCGTTTGGCATTAAAAAGTATATGAATTGTATTATTTTTATGAAAATAACCGATTGTTTTTACAACCGCATTTGGGATCGTTTGAAGCCGCATTAAAACTACATTTCGGAAGTTTAAAATCGGGGCAACATTGAAGTCCAATGGAAAAAAATGCTGAAATGTTTTCCTCAAAAAACATAATTTCTTTACGACTGAAGAAAGAAAGACATGAACATCTTGGATGACAAGAGGGTGAGTACATTATCTGTCAACTTTTGTTCTGGAAGTGGACTTCTCCTTTAAGGAGAAGCCGCATTTAAATTGCATATTGGAAGATCAAAATCGGGGCACCATATCAGTCCATTATATGGAGAAAAATCCTGAAATGTTTTCCTTAAAAATTATCTGTAAATTTTTAAGTGAGCCAAAAAACACTATAAAGTTCAGCTAAATTGCATTTAATATAAATTTAAACTCCATTACAAAATAAAGTAAAACATCTAATTTGACATTATTACAAAGTGCACTTATTGTTTAAGTTTACTTATGTGTTAATAAAAATAGCCATGAAAATAAACTCTGTTTAAGTCACTTAAGTGTCCTTGTATTTCTTTAATATTATATTAACTAAAAGTCTTATAAGGTTCTAAGTACACTTCAAGGTTCAGGCATACACATTCAATACAATTAAGTTTCTAACAAGGGCGAAAAAAAATCAGAAACCTGTAGCTACTAAAAAGCAAATCATAGAGGGCCAGAATGAAGGTAGAAAATAATAATTATTCCACTTTATTTATTTATTTAGGTGCAAAAAGCACACTACAAGCACCTTGTAAGCACACTACAAGCACACATTCAATACAATTAGGTTTTTGAAAAAGCCAAAAAAAAAATAAAAAATCAGGCACCTCGAGCTACTACCAGGCAAACCATATATAGTGTCAGAATGAGGGTTGAAATTAATCATTTCCACATATTTTTATTTATTTAGTTAGATGCAAAAAAACTAAGTACACTATCAGCACACATGCGGTATAATTAAAGTGCAAATATTATGGATCATGAAATGTTCATATTTTTGGTTTTGGGAGTCCCCAACAACAGGTTGACATTCATGCAAGGTTAAAAAAGACTTTCATTGTCTTAAAACATGCATTTATTTTTACCTTATTTGCTCAATGACTTCCAAGTGAATCGTTCAACGATTGATTTTGTCCAAAGTCCCTTCCTTTGCGTGACACTAATCTGCGGTGACTGGTCCGATGACCCAGTCTGTTGTGATTAGTCTACTGCGTGTTACGCATGCCGGAAACGGAACGCCCATCACCATTACATTAAACACCCAAACAGCCACGGTATATGCATTAGCCCAACACAGAAATGCAGAACCGTATTGCTAAAGCACTGCAGTTTGTACACCAACATATTACTCTATTCTTTACCATAACTCCAAGTAATAACAACAACAAACATTCACTATTCATCAACGCATTTCTAGACAATTGCGAGCGAACAGATATTGCTGTTAGCCGGTTAGCCAGAGACCTACAAGCTGCGCGCAGCGAACACAACATACACAACTAAATATGTATTTTGCACGATACAGGGTACATGAGAGCAACCATTTTTAAAGGATTAACGTTACTCCACTTTCATAACAGGCCTTTTTCACGGTCCGCGTTTGAAAACCGGAAGCGTCGAGTAGTTGTGTAAAATAACTTCCGCTGTAGCCTTTATGAATGACAATGCCCATAGCACGGGATTGTTGTGACTTATTAATGAACAATTTACCATAGATGTTTCATCAAAACATTAACCAGAGTTTCCTAACATTATTAGGGTATGACAAAACGAGGAATGTTGTCATGATATTCTGACGTATATTTCATGATTTAAATGGAAGCGCACAAGCTGCGTATGCACAATAGTTCAGAGACAGACCAGCTTTTCATTTAAAAAATGCAAGGATAGCATACAAACAACACATCACATTAAAGAGTAACAAAATCGGGCAAGCTTATACATCTAATAAAACATTAACCACGACTAGACTGTACAAATTAAACAGTAATAATGTTAGCATTGCTTTTGATTTTGAAGACGAGTGTTATACTGTAGATAACACCGGAGATGAATCATAGTGAATCATACCATATAGATGAATCGTACCATCACTGCGTAATAATAAAAACAATAACATTAAAAAATTAATTAAAACAATATTCCGAGTATTTCTCCAGCGGTAACGTGGGCAGATTCTCATCAGTTATCTCATGACTGTTACTCGCTTACATAATGTTTCACCTTAAACTGGAAAATTACACAACTGGAACATTAACTGATAATCTGCCCGTGGCTGCACGTTACTGCTGGAGAAATTCTCCGAATATACACTGTTCTTATTTTATTTTTAATGTCGTTGTTTTTATTATTGCATAATGTAATATTGTTATCATAATAGCACCTGCTATACAACGATTTTATTGCTCTTTAATTTGACATGTTGTTTGTATGCTACTCTTGCATTTTTTTTAAATAAAAAGCTGAAGTATTGAAATATTGTGCATACATTCGCAGCACGGCTTGTGCGCTTAAATTTAAGTATGCGTTGGAATATCACGACAACATTTTTCCTTGTTTCGTCATACTCGATTAATGATTGGAACTCTGGTTAATATGTTTTGATGAAACATCTATGATGAATTGTTCATTAATAAATCACAACAATGCCGTGCTATGGGCATTGCCATACGGGCTACAGTGGAAGTTATTTTACAACTACTCCACGCTTCCGGTTTTCGAAAGCAGACCACGAAAAAGGCCTATAAAAATTTACTGATAATTTACTCACCCCCATGTCATTCAAGATATTTGTGTCTTTCCTTCTTCAGTCGCAAAGAAATTACATTTATTGAGGAAAACATTCCAGGATTTTTCTCCATATAGAGGACTTCAATGGTGCTCAACAGATTGAAGGTTAAAAATAAAGTTTCAATGCAGCTTCAAAAGGATCTAGTGAAAAGATCGGTCATTTTTATAAAAAAACGTAATATTAACCACAAATGCTCATCTTGTCTGTCTTTGCGACGTTTAAAGACAATTAGGGTATGACGAAATACTCCCATTTTCTCCTCCAAATCGTTTTACATCGCTGTTTTACCTTTTTTTTGTAAAGGGCGTTTGATCTTCATTTTACGTTTACTTTGTAAACACTGGGTCGGTACTTCTGCAGCAATGTAGGACGATTTTGAAGTTGGAGAAGAAAATGTTTTCCCGGGTCTGCGTGCGCAATAAGTGGGCAGGCAATATGCGTGTTTATTTTAAAAACGACTCATTTCAATGATTCCGAGTCAACTCTTTCTTTTTATACACCATACTATTTTTATAACTTTATACACTGTGCACTTTCAGATTTAAATCTTTGTGGGATGTTTTCATTCACTTTTCAAAAATCCATAATAGGGGCACTTTACGTTTCTGAGAAGGCCAATACAAAAGAAATAGAAACCTCTAGCTACTACCAAGCAAAACACAGAGGGTCAGAATGAGGGTCGACAATAATCATTTTTCCACGTATTTACAGCCTAACATGGTCACGATAAGGTTGTATGATCAACCTCTCACGTTCTCTTCAGAAAAACATAAATGTCATATAATAGCTAAGATATAAACTATGCATCTAGCATTTTCTAAAGGGGTGATAAGATACGAGTTGCCTTTGAAGTGCTCCCAAGCGACTCAAAAACAAAAAGCGTACAGCAATGCATTGTGGGTAAAGCGATGGAATGATTGTTGAGTCTAGTCACCCACCTCCCACATCAGTCGTGGATCCATGCTTTCATCCAAGTCACTCAGCATCCGCTTTTCACCTGCAAACGGACCAAACTTCTCACCCTGTGAAGAAAGAGCCAATGTGTGTGTGAGTGAGTGTGTTGCAGGTTTGGGCTTTGATGTCACATCCAGCAGTTTCTAGGAGCCTGTGTGCTATCTGAAGATGATCAAGGAAAGGCTCTGTTGGATGTTTAAGACTCTATGGGTTGATTCTCCACTCGCTAAGCTTATTCAGAAATGGTACACATTAAGAGATACAGGTCTCAGACATTTTCAGAATACAGTTTCAAAACGTGATGTATATGTGACCCTGGACCATAAAACCAGTCATAAGTAGCACGGGTATATTTGTAGCAATAGCCAACAATACACTGTAAGGAGTCAAAATGATCCATTTTTCTTTTATACCAAAAAACACCAGAATATTAAGTGAAGATCATGTTCCATGAAGATATTTTGTAAATTTCCTACCGTAAAATATATCAAAACTTCATTTTTGATTAGTAACATGCATTGCTAAGAACTTTATTTGGACAACTTTAAAGGCATTTTTCTCAATATTTGGATTTTTTTGCACCCTCAGATTCCAGATTTGTTAAATAGTTGTATCTCTGACAAATATCCTAACAAAGCATACATCAATGCAATGCTTATTTATTCAGCTTTTAGGTAATTTTCTACTTTAAAAGTCTTTATACTTAAAAATTGCATATTTAATTAATGTAATGTGTTTCTTTGTAACTGATTGTGAAATTTACAAACAAGTTCTGATTGATTGATTGAAGTTTATTTCATGAATCTTTTTTTTTTTTTTCATGAATGTGCAACTGTGTATTTCAAATCTTAAAAGTATATTTTAAAAATTATACTTGTACTAATTGTACTTGTAAATTACACTAATATATCATTGATGAAATTAAATGCCACTTCATGACATTTTTAAACACACTTAAGCACGCGTTTAAAAACATTTATTTTTAAGGTACACTTTAAATCAATTTTTAGTTTTAGTTTTAATAATATTTTGTCTTGCTATAAAGAGGTACGCATATTTTGATGTGTTGACATGTGAAGTACTTCATTATATTTTTAACTGTAGTCAGTTATTATTTAATCATTACAAACATATTTAAATGCAAAGACATAAATGATTGTCAATACATTTGACAGTACACTTAATCCATATTTCAAAGATAATCAAAAAGTAAATATTAAATGACATACTGATGTAATTAAGTCAAATTAAGTGAGTCAAAAAGTGCAACTAAGTTCAACTAGGTGCATTTAATATAAATGTAAACTTTAATACATTTTTATTTTAATTGTAAATAACATACAATTACAGTATGTGTCTGAAATGATTACATTAATTATATTATTTTAAAGTATATTATTTCCATAATATGTACTTGTTTTATAGGTTCTATAAAACGTGAACTTATTTTTTTACAATGGTATATTTATAAATAAGTGTAATTATGTGGAAATATTTGTAATTATTAAGTGCAAATAATTTAAATTACAATATATATATGTTATGTATTTAAGGTAGTGATAATTGCTTAATTGTAATGAATATATGAAGAATATGAAAAAAACAGATAACTCCGTTTTTAACAAGAAAAAAAAATCATGTTTTTTCATTGTGCATTCAAATTAATCAATCTGGAGTTAGGTTATTTTGATTAAAGTAAGAATAACTAAAAAAAAAAACAGCTAACTAAGACAATAAAACACAATGAAAACATGATAACATAAATTAAAAAAAAAAAAATTGAAAGTTATCTGTTTTTGCAGTTTTACTCTTACGTTTTTTTTTGGTTTTTTTTGGTTTGTTGTTATTATTGTTTGTTTCTTATGATAGAGGGAAATATGACCAGGATCTACTCTTGTTATATTTACATAATTTTCTGACACTTTACAAACAGTTATCATAATAGTTAACCATTGCTACAGCCAAAAACCATAGTAACTATATTTATTTATTTATTTGCTAAGAAGTGTTTCAAACAGTGTAAACTATTTTTTTATGTGTTTCTTTTCTTTTGTTCATGCCAGTGGAGGCTAATATGAAGCTAACAACACGTTCCCACAGTTGCTGTAATTTCAATAACTGCAGCACATTATTAGCGGAAACGGTGGTTGGCATGATGCATTTTTGGCGGAAACGATGGTTACCATGGTGATTGTTTGTAAGGGACGTGGCAGCACACGTAAGCACATACACAGAGGAATGCAACTACAACCAGACGTATATACCTAATGCATTATGTGCAGAGTAAAAACAGTAAGCTAAAGAAAAGAAGCGATTTTGTTACTGCACTACGCATACTTTATCTTTCATACTGAGAGTTTGTTTTATATGCACGAACCTTTTTGACTGCTCTGGCAGTGTAAAGCCCCATCCCGTCCTGAACTTTAGAGGACTTCAGCACGAATCTGTCCGGCACGTACATGCCCAACATTCTCATTACTTCAGGAAAAAAACGCCTTTCTTCAAAACAAAATAAAGGAAACGCGCTCGGAGAGAAAGGTTATGAGCTGCTTTGATATTCTCTGCTCGCTGTGTTTGTAAATCTCAGTCCAGTCTGGTCTTCCATGTTACTGTCTGTACAGGAGAGTGGTCCTGCGTTCCGATTGGCTGTTGGCCGTATAGAGAATGCGTTTCTGCGCTCTGATTGGCGGAAAGTTTCTGAGTCTCCACAGTAGTAGCAGTAACTGAGTTGGTTTCTGCAATCTGATTGGTGGAAAGTTTGTTTCTGTGAGCTACATATTTTACTTTCTTAGGAAAGTTCACCATATCATTCAAGAAAAACGAAATAAAATTAAAATAACACATACTACAAATAACATCAGCAAAAATAATTGTGGTGTGGCTAATAATAATTAATATAGAAACTGGATGTCCTCAACATACCTAAAAAAGAAAAAAAAAAAAAATATATATATATATATATATATATATATATATATATTTTTTTTTTTTTTTTTTTTTTTT